>PVJA010002375.1:61420-108142 GCA_004027025.1 Myocastor coypus
TTTTATTTTTTTTTTTTTTTTTTTTTTTTTTTTTTTTTGGTCTTTTTGAGACAGGGTCTCGCTGTGCGGTTCAGGCTGGCCTTGATCTCATTTTTCTAGCCCAGGCTGGTCTTGAACTCGCATCGATCCTCCTGCCTCAGCCTCCCAAGTGCTGGGATTACAGGCATGTGCCACCACGCCCGGCTTGGATATTAAGTTTTGGACCAGTAAGATTTTCTGCCACTTTTTAGGTTTCTTGTGTTATTTCCTTGGCTGTTTAAAACCATTTTGGTTGTGTTGTGACCCTGTTGGTATATTTTTGCATTTATTTGGGTCAGAAGTGAAAGGTCACTGCCTGAGACCCAGGTCAGGGAGCGTCCCCTGTGTTTTGTTCCTGGGGTTCTCCGCTGTGGGTCCTCCTTACCCACACTGAGCTGACTTTCGTATGTGATTATGACGAACGCGTCTGGTTTCATTTTCTGCGTGTGGAGACCCAGCTTCCCTAGCCGTACTGATTGGTGAGGAAACTGTTCTTCCTAACTGTGTGCTCTGGGGGGCGCTCCAAACTTCAGCTGGTTGTAAATCTTCAACCTCCATTCGCTTGCATTTACCTGCCCGCCTGTCTCATGCTAGGGACGCACTGCCTGGTTACAACAGTTTTGCAATCGGCTAAGGCAGTGTCTCCAACTTCGCTCTTTCTGCTCCAGATAGCTTTGGCTGCTCTGGGCCCTGTGTGCTGTAGGACGGGAAGAATGTCACTTGGATTTTGATGAGGATCGGCATCTTTAGAATACATGGAATATGTTTTGCTATTCATTTCTTTCTTCCATTAACTTCTTTCTTGATTTGAGCTTTATAGTTCTCACGGTGGCGACGCCAGAGATGTCAGTATCCGTGTTCACCTTACCATGTTGTATCTGCGATGGCTTCACTTGTTACTTCCTGGTCAGTTTTATGGAGAGGTAGAGAGTACCCCTTGCCATGGTGGTTTAGAGAGGAGCTTGTGGCGTTGAGCCGTTATGCCCGGTGGTGGTTACAGTCCTCCTGTGTGTCGGGGACCACGCCATGTGTCAGGATATAACCTCAAGATAGGCGGGGCCTCTGTCCAGAGCTCACACGCATGTGAAGAGACAGCAGAGCCTCCCCTGGGCGAGGAAAGGACACAGTGAGTGTGTGCACAGGGGGCTCCAGGGCGGGGCCCCGTATGACTGGGGTTTCCGCTCCTCCCATGTGGAGCTCCGATTGCAGTGAGGGACAGAGGCCGCCCGTTGAGGGGACAGCTCTAGGCGCTGCGTGAGACAAGCCCTGCAACCGTCACCACGTGGAGCTGCGTGGGTGGTGAGCTTCTGGGGTTCCCTGCGGCCCTGCATCCCCGCAGGAGGAATTTGGCCCAGCCACAGGGCCAGCAGAGGCTGCCCCGGGACCCTGGGCTCCTGCACCGGGCTCCCCGGGACTGAATCCAACTTCGGGACTGCCGTGGAAGTCGGGGTGGAGGTGAGGGCGCCCTCTCGAAGGGCAGCGCAGGGTGCTGCTGGCTCTGGGCAGGTCGGCTGCAGAGATGCGGCCGGCACTGAACACGTAGCAGTGTCCAAGGCCGAGAGTGAGGAGTGCCTGCTGGTGCGGCCCTCAGTGCCGCCTTCAACCCCCCATCTCCCAAGGCTTCTCCCTTGTAAATTGTTGTTGTTATTATTATTAGTTTTCCCATTCCTATTTCCTGGGACGCGAACCCTAGGCCATGGCACCAAGCTAAACCCCCTTGCCACCATTAGTTTGAATTTTAGGCAGGGTCTGGCTAAGTTGCTAAATTGCTCAGTCTCCCAGAGCGCTGGAACACAGAGGTGTGCTCTCACACCTGGTGTGGGTTTTCTGTGGCCTGGATGTGCACATTCTGCCCACTCTTGGCCACTGGGCTGACTGCTCCTGGGGTGGGAAGAGCCCGTGGCCATGGTTGCTCCCCTGGCACCCTGGTGCCGCACTGCCTCCTCTGCAGGGGGTGGGACTAGGGGAGCGGTGGGAGGTGGGGGGGTGGGGGCGGGGGAGTGGGAGGAGTGGGGGTGGAGTTGCGGGGGATGGGTAGGAGGTGGAGGGGTGGGAGGTATCTGCTGAGCTCCAGGAGGAAGAGTCAGTGACTCCTGCGTTTCCTTTCCTTTCTCTCAGAGGTCTTTCCTGTTTCTTTGCAGCGGTAAACTTGCATAACTTAACATCCACCATGTTCCCCTGGGCAAGGCCTGAAGCCCCTGCTGGAGCCTGGCTCCAGACCTCAGCCGGTGGCGCTCCTGCCCTAGCCCCAGCAGCCACGTGGCCAGCCCCTCGTGGCCATGAGGCGTAGCAGCGCATCTGCACCCAGGCCCACCCACTTCCACAGGCCCTCCCACGCAGCGTGCTACAACACGAGCAGACTCGGGCATGAGGCGACAGCTGCCAGCTGGTGAGCTCCAACTCCTCCCATCAGGGGTCACAATAGACACCCCGGCCACCCCGCCTGTTACCCCAGCACTCTGGGAGGCTGAGGCAGAGGACTGCACGTTCTGGCCTGGTGACTTGGGAACCACGTACCAGGAACCAAAGCCAGGACCTTGCGCCAGCCAGACAGGTGCCACCGAGGGCATCCCCGGCCAAGAACCTGCCTTAAAATGACAGATTAACGTGAACAGGCAAAGGATGCAACTCAGCGTGAAGGCCCCAGGTTTAATACAAAGAGGCGGTGGTGGAGAGACAAAGACGGAGAGACACACCCACGCGCGCGCGTGCTTTTAACCCAGAAGGAAAGACACTGTCGGTGCGCAGGAGCGCCCCCTGCTGGCAGGAGCCGCGCGCAGGCGAGTACCGCCTGCCTAGCGCCCGGCACTCCGCTCCACTCACTCGCAGTGAGGTTCTCACTTTGCTGCCTTCATGCCAGGACACAGCGCGCGTGTATGGAGGCGCGGGGCTGCTGACGGGGTTCAGACACAGCGCTCCCTGACCTTGTGGGGGTGTGTGGGGATGCGTCGTTGTGCATTTCCTTGTTTCCTTTTGGGAAGGCCGAGACAGGCTCTCGCTATGTAGCCCAGGCTGGCCTGGAACGCGCAGCGCCAGTCCTGCCTCAGCCGCCTAAGTGCTGCAGCACAGGCGGGCAGCAGCACGCCGGCTTGTTTCTGTCATTGCTACATCAGAGTCTCATAAGGAGCTCGGGCCTGCCTGGGGGCCTCCCTCAGGAGCACGGCAGGGTCCCGATCCCGCGGGAAATGCACGCCCCGCCCGTCTGACGTGGTGGGAGCTCACGGGGGTGATGCGGGCTGTGCAGAGCGGCTGGAAAGCCCAGTGCCAACTGCCGCTGCTTACGCCCTGAGGGCCCGGGCTTGGGAACCCCACCTGGGAACCCCAGTTCAGGGAGCAGGGAAGGCCAAGGGCTTGTGGTCACTGCCCTGTCGCCTCCCCACAGCACGGAGTACAGGCAGGAGTGGCCCGCGTGAAGGGAAAGCGCCTTCCCCTGCAGGGCTGCACAGGAAGGGGCCTGGGGGACTGGCCTTGGGCTCTCAACGTGCCCGCGGCGTCTGCGCACACTGGCCACAGCCAAGCTGACCACAGCCCTTCAACCACGCTTCTGCACCTGCTGCCTGCCCGCAGAAGAGCCCAGTGCTCTAATAAATAGGACTTTATTAGGGATTTAAAAAGCGACTGTAGATGGAACACGGGGTCCACCGCAGCGCTCTTGCTGTGGCTCTTCTGGAGACCACAGAGCTAATTAAAAACAGCATCGGTGCCACGAAGCTCACCTGACCCACCTGGGCGGGCAGTGCCACTCTCAGTGACTCTTGGTCCCTGGGCACAGACAGGGTGCAGGCAGCCTCACTCTCACAGGTGTCCACACAGGTGTGCACACAGATGTCTATAAAGGTCATCCCTCAGGTGTCCACACAAGTGTGCACACAGGTCGTCCCTTAGGAGTCCAAGCAGATGTCCATGCAGGTGGTCCCTCAAGTGTCCCAGGCATGTGCGCCAGCCATCCCTAGTGTCCTCACGGTGTACCCTCGGGCTTCTGGGTGCTCACAGCCTGGCCCAGCCCACTGTGCCTTCCGCTTCGGTGTCACGAGCTCTCCAAGATGACCAGGTTGGGATTCTCGTCCTCTGCATCTAGCACAAGCATCAGGGATTCCTCGTCCAGGTCAGCTTTGTTCAGTCTGGGAAAACAGGGAGAAGGCTCTGGCTCACGCCGTGCGCTCCCACGTGCCTCTTTCACCGTCCAGAACAAGCCTAGGGGCCGGCGTCATGCCAAAGGGATGGTGTGCCCGCAATCTGCACAGGCTGTGCTACATGCCCAGCACCTGGCCATGCCTGAACCACAGCAGCAGTGCCCCGCGCCGGCACCCATAGCTGTACCCAGGTTTGTCTCTGTGCTCACTTCCCAGTGGTGGAAATTTCAAGCTGGCGACTAGATGTCACTCTAGGGTCAGGAAGTGAGGAGGCCTACGGAAGTCCCTGACCCTGTGGGAGCTGGCTCTTGCGTGCATCCAGACTGGACAGGGGAGTGCCCAGAACTGGGGACAGACACAGCACCAGTGCCACCGAGACATCAGGGCTGTGGGTCAAGTCCTGGGCGTCAGGGAGTGGGAAAGGCCAGCGTGGGCTTCATTTGTTAAAAGAGAAGGGGCCGGGGAGATCACTCGGCCTCGAGCCCTGCCTGGCAAGGGGGAGGTCCCGAGTTTGATCACTAGTACCAAAAATTAAAATAAGTAACTAAAAATGGAAGATGCCGGCCGTTTCTGCTCCTACAATACTCCCTACGCTGCCCGGTGACCTCCTGGGTACCGTTACTGTGCCGAATGAGACGGGGACCCTCGGGTCACGAAAGCTGAGAGTGCTTGGGCAGGGCACCACGCTGCCTCGGGCCAGGCACAGGGCTGGGACCCCCACTCTGGCAGAAGTCAGAATGGGGCCGAGATGGAGCCACGCCTCCAGCATCTAGAGGAAGACTTTGGTGCCGATGGCAGCGCGGGGCCTGCACCTGCCCAGAGGGGACACTCCTGATGCATCCCCCTGCAAGCAGCCCGGTCCTATGCCTGCCACAGCTGGGACCGGGCGTTGCTTGAGGGGAAGAGGAGGTGGGTGAGAAAGATATGAGCTAAGGACACGCTCCACATGTGTACGCATCACTCACGCTTACAAGATAAATTTCTCTTTGTGTGTGTGCGCGTGTGCGTGTGTGTGTGCCTGTGTGTGTGTGTGTGCACGTGTGTGCGTGTGGTACTGAACTCAGGACCTAGGTGCTAATGCCCACTGAGCTCTGTCCCAGCTATGCTTATAGTCATAAATATGCTCGTACACACTGGAGTAACATAACTAAATTCAACGAGAGCCTCTTTAACTGTACATCCATAAACATAAATTCGGTTATGATTGCAGGTGCTCCTGAGTTTATGGCAAGGTTACACCCTGACTGACCCGCAGCCTAATACCCATATCCTAGTCAGGACTCACGCAGCACAGCAGCTCTGCTGACCCCAGGGGCGATCCTGGCCGCACAGAGACAGCTCAGTACGCTCACCTCTGCCTCCGGCCAGGCGGAGCCACCTAACACCCAGCGCCTAACGCCAGGCCTGCATGGCAGTGATGCACAGAAGAGCACGCGGCTTCCGGGGTGCCGAATGGAAGTTGGAGGCAGAATGCCCAGGCAGGCCTGATGGGATGCCGGGGGCACGGGCCGCCGTGCTCACTGCAAACACCATCAGGTGCTGTGATCTGCCCTGCGACGGTACCACGTGCCACAGAGCGCTGGCACCCACTGCTGGCCAGTGCCAGTCCCAGCGGGGTGAGGGCTGGGTCTCCCTTTCTTCCTATGCAATAGCTAGCGCCAGGCAGGGGCCAACAGCTCTGTGCCCACAGGAAGGGGAGAGGGGAGTGGCAGGGGACATTAAAGGAGAGAAGGGGGCTGTGACAGCCAGGTGACCCCTGGGTACTGCAAGCCGAATAAAGGTTATAAAAGGGAAAAAAGACCAATGCAACGAGACCGTGCGGCACGGGCTGTGGTGGGCAGGCTCCTGGAGCCCGCCTGGTCCAGGACTCCCGCCCCCCCCCGCCCCTGCCCAAGGGACTACGCCAGCTCACCCAAGCACCCGCAAGCTGCACTCGGGACGCTTCACGGCAGCGAGCAGCACCGCCAGCCCGCGGCAGTCCAGGGCGTTCTCGACCAGGTTCAGCGTGAGCAGGCTCCTGCTGCTGGTGATCGCGGCAGCCAGGTCCTTGCAGCAGGCGCTGGTTAAGCCGCAGGCCTCCAGCCTGCGAGAGAAGGGGCCGTGAGAGGCAGCCGGGCCCCAAGGATGGTGGCAGCCGGTGCCCCTCCCACCAGTGTTCTCCTCAGTCACAGAAACGGCCACCCCTCTCCAGTTCCCTCTGCATCCCTGCCTGGCGAGGGTACTCTAAGGCTCGTTCCTCTGTGTCCATGTCCAGGACACAAGGCTGTGAGTTCCCAGCATGCACTTCCTTGTCTCTCGGGCTCCTGAGATGCAGTGGGGGCCAAATTGTGTCCCCACACTTCCCACACCGGTGACCTGCCCCAGGGCCTCTGAGAGGGCCTGCGCTGGGAGCTGGAGTCTTTACAGAGGCGTCAGGGAGGAGGACGCGAGGTGGCGCTGTGCTTCATGCCTGATCCTTCCAAGAGAGACGCGGCACAGGACCCAGAGAGGGCAGGGCGGGCGGGAGGAGGGAAGCAAGGGCGTCCCCAGGCCCGGAGGGGTCCCGGAGCTTTGTGGCGCAACTGGAGTGGGTGGGCTGCCGGGCCCAGGGGCGCAGGCCCGCCCAGCCGGGCTTCTGCCGGTGCCTGCCTGAATCCCCGCCCTGTGGAGGCCTTGTTAAGAGGCCGGGGGTGTGGCTCAGCGCCGAGGTGCCGGGTTCAGTCTCCAGCACTACTAAAAGGAAGCCCATCCCTTTCCTCTGTGGTCCCTTAATCTCTTTGAACAGAAAATTTGGGAAACCACTGAGTTATAGGATGTTACAGCACAGGTTCTGTTCTTTCCTGAGTCCTCACTGACCTTGAAGGGCTAGGGCCAGAATATTGGCTGTCCTTGTAGCCCTTCTTTTTCTCTAACTTTTGGTCTGTAAAGTTATATTCTTAGCCCTCTAGAAGAAAAGCTTAGTGATGCTATTACTCTAAAACATAGGTGCTTGGGGCCAGCTCGGTGGTCAAAAGCACCTGCTTAGGAAAGCTTGGGTGGCTGCAGGGACCCCGGTTCAATCCCCGGCACCACATGCTGCACTAGCCTCACCCCCAGGGCAGGCTGAGCCACTCATAATAAAAAATAAAAAAAAAATAAAAAAACAAAAACAAAAAAAACAGGTGCTTGAGCTTAATATCATTGTCTTTCTAAATATCAAACATCTTAGACTTAACTTGGAATTGGTATTTTCCATCAATCATTGATATTCTAATAAATCCCTATATAATGTGATAAAAGCAGTTACACATTGTACACAGATATTTTGAAATCTAAGCATGTACTAAATTTTAGCCTGTCCATCCTTTGGCATTTTTCCTATTCTCTTACTCTCATTTAATACCTTTTTTTTGTTTTCTTGTAAACCAGCCATTTACTTGAGAGAGTATATAGTGTGCTTATGGAGAGTCACCTCGAGAGAATACATTCTCTCAGGCTTTCACAGAGAGCAAACTGGTCAAGCAATGGCCATGACTCATCCAGATGGCTGACACCACAACATTTCTACAAAGCACTGTACATGGTTCCAAAGTAAATCCTGAGAGGATGTGACTGATCTTCGAAGATACACAAACTACATATTTTGTTATATAGGTCTTGCTTTAATTTGCCCTTAACCACCCAGCAGAAAAGTTTAAACATGATACATAAAATGTAAAGGTTGATTAGTATGCTGAACTGTAAAAGGCTCTAATCAACAGCTTCCAACATTGCTGGTTTCAGCAGGAACCTACTGCGATTATGGAACATTTGACTATGTATACAACTACCTTCTCTTAGATCAAAGAGAAGAAATCTGTTGTACCAATAACCATCAGAACATTTCTCATGCCTACACCTGTGCTCTGTATAACTACAATGAGGACAACAATATGCATTGTATCAATTATTGGGAATGTATTACTGACATGTTTTGAAACTATTACATTGTAATTTCTTATTAAAGGTGATAAAAATAAAAAATAAATAAAATAAAATTTAAAGAAAAAATAAAAGGAAGCCCAGGCTCCCCGTTAGATGGCAAGTGGGCCCATCGGCCCTGGCATCCCCAGCTGACATCCAGCCAGCCCTACCCCTGGCAATGAGGCCGGCTGGGACCAGGTGTCCAGGGAGCCCAGCTCTCCAATCCCGCGGTGGAACTGAGTGGCTATGCAGCCTCACAGAGCATGGGGTCGCCCCACTAGGACTGCGTGCTCTCCCGCCTGCTGGGCTGGCCACCCACAGAGCCCAGCCTCGGAATGCGGTACCCACCCTAGGTCCTGCAAGTGGCAGCTGGGCTGCACCAGAGCATCACACAGCAGCTTCACACCGGCGTCCCCCAGGGAGTTGTTGTTGAGATGCAGGCTTTTAAGCTTCTGGCTGCTGGCCAGCACAGCGGCCAGGTCTCTGCAGCTCTCTGCTGTGAGGCAGCAGTCCATCAAACTGCAGGAAGAGCAAGGGTGTCAGAGCTGTGTGGCAGCGTGGCAGGGAGCCCAGATGCAGGGGTTGCCTCCCTGTCCCTGAGCACTGCTGGAATCCTGCGTGAGAGACAGACTGACGGGGCACTAGGGGAGAGAGAGGAGGCCTGGGTGGTGCTGGCCGTTGCAGACCACAGGACCGGAGGTTTCCAGTCACGGCACACCTGAGGTATGCACCGTGACGGGCAGCGCGGACCCCGTGTGTGCAGCACCCACGCTTCGCTCTGTGACACTAGGAATCCATGCTGCCCACGGACGCCTGGAGCCACAGCTCCAAGAGTACGGAACTGGAATGGGGCCTGGGAGCAGGACTCACTGTGGGGAGGCCTCCAGAGCAGGTGTGCTCATGACCAGGTGCAAATAAAATGAGATGCAGGTGTGCACCAAGCCAGCAGCCAGTGGAGGCAGCTCAGCTGCGGACCCCATGGAAAGCTGGTCCCACTGATGGGGAGGATCTGGCACCCTCTCTCCTGAGCAGGGCCAGGTAACCATCCTCACTACAAATAGCTCCAAAGCGGGGGGTCTGTCCTGGACGCGTTTTGTCCTGTGTGTGCTGGCTGGCCCCGGCTGCTATCTCTCAGCCTTTGCTCTGTGCTGCTCCGCACTGTCTCCCCAGGGTCTCCACCAGTGTCATAGCATCATCTAAGTCTGTTTCACGGCCAGCCCCATGCTCGAACGCAGTCATCTCTCTCTTCTCTTACTTCCCTTTCACCCTCCCTTTCCATCTTTCTTTATTTTTCTTATGTTTTCTTCAGTCTTTCTGCCTTTCTCCCCTTTTCATATAAAGCTAATGTTAATACAGAAAATGGGTATAAATTAGTATTTACATGATACTAAAATATATAACCTAGCATCAATATAAAATTAGTATTAATATAAAAATTATTATTAATCAGAATATCATAATGTTTTCTCATCTATTATATATTATTACTTTTGCTGTCTTTTCTGGGATCTTAAAATATTAGATACCTTTTTTAAAAAGTTCTCAGCTTTGTCCTAGCACATGTGGCTTGCTGCTTGGTCATTGTGTTGTTGGCCGTTTTCTTCCCTCCCAGAGCAGTGCTGGGGACCAAACTCCACTTGCCAAATATGCTGAGTGGGTTCTCCCAGAGAGACACCTGGCCCAGGGCATGACAAGGACAGAGCCACTGACTGAAGTGACCCCCATGCCCCGAGAGGAAACGTCCTTACCCACTGGACTGCCAACCTCAAGACAAAACATAAGAATTGTGACAAAACAAGGCAAAGCCCTGCTCCAAAGATTCACAGCGCTCTAAGAACAGAGACCATGGTACTAAACGGACGTAATTCTAGGCAAAGGGTTAAAAACCCTTTGCACCAATCTTTAAGATGGTGATGATATTTAAAATGATTTAAATCCAGGAGATGCACACAAGCAACTGAATGAATTCAGGAAGACAGCATGGACTAGGAGACATCACCTCAGGAAAGAGACAGAGGTTCTGAAAATGAACCAAGCAGAAAGCCTGGCCATGAGGAACTGACTAATTCTCTTCACTACGGCGATCCTGCAGGACCAGCACCACAGGAGGCTGGGCTTGGCAGCAAGCGGCCTCCGCTTCCGGAGTCTCCATGAGGAGTGCGCAGACCTGAAACGCTGGATGTCGGACTCAGTCAGAGATGAGAACAGCATTGCACCAGGAAGCCGGGGAGCAGAGTGGCAGAGGCCACTAGCAGCCTAGTGTCACAGGCCCCTTGAGGCACCTGTGAGGCCTATGTACTGAGGTGGAACCCACCAACTTCTGCTCAAAGCCTGATGGAGTGTTGGTCTTGGGTCAGGCACAGGGTCAGAAGCTGCCATTGATTCTGTTTGAGAATCTACCTGACTGGAACACTGTTACAGAAGAAACAAGATGGGGCTGGGGAGACAGCGCAGTGGAGTAAGTGCTTGCTTGGCAAGCGCAAGGTCCTGAGTTTGATCCCCGGTACCGCCAAAAAAGAAGGAAAAGGAGAAGGATGAGGAGGAGATGGAGACAAAGAAGAAGAAGAGGAAGACGGAGGAGGAGGAGGAGAAGGAGAAGGAGAAGGAGAAGGAGAAGGAGAAGGAGAAGGAGAAGGAGGAGAAGGAGGAGGAGGAGGAGGAGGAGGAGGAGGAGGAGGAGGAGGAGGAGAAACAAGCTGCTTCTGAATTTCTGCATCAGGCCTTCTCAAGAGAACTGATACATTTGCCAGTGTTTTCCCTAGGAGAAGCATGGCATATTGCGTGTCATTCGTTAACCTGCTTAACAAACAGAAGCTCCTAGGTCTTAGGATAAATTTATACTTGCAATTGTTATTGGGCTGGCCAAATAGCTCCCTGGATTAAAGCACCTGCAAGCAGGTGCAGGGACCAGGGATTTGATCCCTGGGCCTGCTGTGCCAGCCCTGCCCCCCAGGGGGGCACTGAGATGGCAATTGAGCCTGGGTGTGGTGGTGCACGCCTGTAATCCCAGCTCTTGGGAGGCTGTAAACAGGTGGATCACTATGAGTCTGATCTAGTAGTGAGATCCTGAACACCCTGTAGACCCTTCCCTAAAAATTAAAAAAAAAATGTTATTACTGCCTACTATAATAATAAAGGATGGTCTTTGGTGTTCATTCTTAGGAAAAGAAAAAAAAAAAAAGTAGATTAACTAAAAAACCAAAACCCAGCCGAAAGTCTCCTAAGCGGTGGACGGTAAGCAACACCCAGACCATTCCAGAGCTTCTGCCTCATGCGAATGACAGCATCTCCCACTCACTGACTCCGAGAAGGGTGAGGAAGCACAGGCGAGAGCGGGCACCCGCAACTGCAACAGAGAGGGCCATTTCCCAAATCTGGGGTGAGGGGACGCCCCATGCAGCAAGCACTTAGAACCCCACATAGACTGGACAAGTAAGGAACCTGCCCAAAGTTCAGAATAAAGAAAGAACGTTGGGAGCTGCTAGAGAAAAATGCCAGATGCCCAGTAAGGGCAAACCCGTCGGAACAACAGCAGAAGTCGCAACGGAAATTAAAGTCCAGGAGGGCTTGCAATGACACATCTCTAACCCTGAAAGAAGGTAGTTTCTAACCCTGATTACTAGACCAGGCACGGCTATTGCTCAAAGTTGAGGTACAACAAAGACCTCCCAAGAGAGCTATACACTGTGGCCAGCGCTGCAGACGACCAGAGAGGAGAGCTTCTCGCCCTGCCCTCCTTAGCCACAGACCCTGCAGCTGCCTGGAGGCCCTGGCTGAGAGCATTGGTCTCCAGTGTCAACCCGGAAGGACGCACCTACCTCAGCGCCTCCAGCAAGCAGGCTGGGTGTCTGAGGGCCTCGCAGAGAACCCGCAGCCCCTCACCCCTCAGGGTGTTCATGCTGAGCTCCAGGTGGATCACGCTTCGGCTGAAGAGGAGCACATCTGCCACGTACTCCCAGCACCAGTCACTGAGGCGGCAGAAGGTGAGCCTGTGGGGACCCAAGAGAGGAAAGAGGTGCTGGGAGCGGGGAAGTGACATTTCTAACATGCGAGGAAACGTTCCATAACAGGACACCCAGGACCAGCAGGCTTGTGGCTTACCGGAAGATGTCTCCCTTCCTTTTTTTTCTCACAGGGTAGAAAGATTAGAAAATGAAACTGACAAAGTAACTCATGGGGAAAACGATGGTGTGGACCGCACGGCTGCTGAGAGGGCTGGAATTCCGGCCTAGTCCACACTGTGCGCGCCGCAGGGACAACGCTCTCAGCTCCCTAAGCTTGTCCTTGCTAGTGGTTGCCTCCCGTGTAAGCCCCTCCCATTCTGATTCTGTGACTCTTGAGGACCATCACAGGTCACGGCTTGCTAAAAAGGACGTGAGGGACGGAAGGGTCTCACGAGACTGCACACCCGCCAGTGCCACGGGAACGGCACATAGCCTCTGGATATTTAGGGGCTTTTTTTGTTTTTGTCAGGACTGGGGTTCGAACTCATGACCTTGTGCTTGCCAGGCTGGCACTTGTGCCACGGAGCTATCTCCCTGGCCCCCCTTTAGGGGCTTTTTGACATATTCTAGTTTAAAAAATTAATTTCAACCTTTAGTGGGGTTTTTTGTTTCTGTTTTTTTTTTTTTTTTTTTTTTTTGAGGCAGGGCCATTCTGCGCAGCCCAGGCCTCGAGCTCATGGCTGTCCTCCTCCATCAAGTGCTGGGATTACAGATGTGTGCCAGCATGCCCGGCTCTTGTCAACATTTATACAAAAGTAAACTTTTATGTAAAAACCCAATTTCCTTTTTTATGTTGTTGTATTTTAGGGAAGGGTCTACAGCTCATTCAGGGTCTCACCACTAGATCAGACTCGTAGCGATCCGCCTGTTTACAGCCTCCCAAGAGCTGGGATTCAGGCTCGCACCACCACACCCGGCCACAGTGGGGTCTCAGCATGCCCCTGGGGGTGGGGCTGAAACTCAATTTCCAAGTTGACCACAAATTGAGATGCTGGCAATTCGGGGGCCTTGGCCCATGTGGACCCCTGCCAGGCCAGGTTTGGGAAGCAACAGCTTCTAGCACGCTCCAAGGTAACAGGCCGCCCAGGCCTCCTCCACCACCCACCACGGCCAGGGTAGCCAGGTGTTGCCACTGGTGAGAACCATAGCTCACGTGAAACCAAGCCACCAGGGGAATGCACAGTACTAAATCCTACTTCTTCCTGCTGGAAGTTACATTTGGAAACGTAAATTTACCCGTATTTTTTATTTTTCAATTATAAACTAACAATAAAATGACTTCACAGTAGTGGGTATCTAAATTTTAAAGTTTCATAGTCAGCTATAGTTAACACATGATCTGTCATGTTTTTTGTATTCAATATTACATGGTTTTATTTTTTAATTAATTAATTTATTTATTATACTTTTAGGCTCTACAGGGTCTCACTCCATAGATCAGACTCGTAGTGATCTGCTTCTGTTCAGCCTCCCAAGAGCTGGGATTATAGGGGCACATCACCATGCCCAGTCACAACGGCCCTCTCAGTGCACCCTGGGGGCTGGGCTGGCATGGCACACCGGGGATCAAACCCTGGCCCCTGCGTCTGCCTAAGCAGGCCCTTTAACCTGCTGAGCTATTGAGGCAGCTCTTATCTCGCTGTTATAAAACTGTGCCTTCTTGGGCTGGGGTTATAGCTCGAGGGCGTGGTGCCTGCCTGGCAAGTATGAGGCCCTGAGTTTGATTCCTGGTTGGAAAAATAAAATAAAAACCTATTTTCTTCCTGGGGCGATAGCTCAGTGGAATAAGTGCTTACCTGGCAAACATAGGGTCCTGAGCTCAATGCCCAGTACCATAAAAAATAGAACAACAACAACAAAAACCCCTATTTTCTTTTACCGGCTGCTGGAAAACATTGAGAATTAATAGTTAATTTGCAAAGAACCTTTTCAATAATGGGAATCAGAGAAATGCTGAGAAACTAGGAATGTTATATTTTATGATGCCATGAATGGTTTATATGCTATATCATAAGCCTTTTGAGTTATTTTTTAGTGTATCACTAGTTCTAACACTGAAATTAAAATAATTCATTTAAAGTGTTTAGTTTACATGATGGGTAAGAGCTCTTTGGGCTGAGGAGATGGCTCAGTAGCGTAACTGCCTGCCTGGCCTGGTCCTGAGTTTGATCCCCAATAAAAAAAAAAGACACTGCTAAGACCTACTAGACATTAATGTTTACTACTTAACTATCTCCTGGTTATCCAGTTGTAATGCTATCTTTACATCTGGATGTTCAGCGCCATCTAGACAGCTAGTTCTTTGCTGACTTAGGTAGTCTCTTCCAACCCTTTTCACACCGCCCCCATAGGTGCAGAGCTGTGTGTGCCGCGCGCCCGGGACGAGCAGCCCGTCAGCAGCTCGGCTGTCTCTCTGCTCTGTGCACCCTGCCTGTTCCAGCCTACTTGTCCATCCTCCACTCAGGAGCACACTCAGCAGCAGATGGGGTCAGGAGGCCTGGGAACCTTGTTCTGTGACACCCTGAGCACCATCTGAGAGCCGCGTGCTAGAGCCAGTGAGCGTCACCAACATGTGTGGTATGCGCTGCGGATTCTCTGCTCTGTCCAAGATCGGAGACGCTTAGCCAAAAGTCCTCCCTCGGAGTCCAGGGAGGGTCAGTCCCAGGAGCCCCTGTGGATGCCAGAGCCTCTCCAGAGCAAGGGCGAGGGCTTGTGTGGAATCCAAGCGCATCCCCTGCACACTTGAGATGCCCAGTGCCTCGTCCACCCTGTCCTGAAACTGCTGCGTAAGTAACTACCACACCGTGCTCTACACAAATTTTACCCAGCATGTCTGTGACCCGCGGAGGTGGCACCACGGACACGGAGGGCCTGCGGTGAAGGACCTCCCCGACACCCCTCAATATGGGGGCAGGTGTGCGTCCTTCCTCCTCCTGGGCACAGAGCAGCACACGGAGCCGGGGTGGCTACAGGACTCGCGGCAGAGGACGGGGAGCGAGGGTGAAGCCGTGCGGGAACTCAGGTCTCCCGAGTCCTAGCTCTTTCACCTCCGCTTCGGCCCGGCCAGTGGACACAGCGGGAGCCCCCAGCGGCACGCTGAGGCGGGCTCTCCACAGGGCAGCCTGCCGCCACTTACATGAGCAGCTTCACGGTGCAGCTGGGTTGGCACAGGGCCCTGCACAGGGCGGGCATGCCCTTCCTCAGGTTGTTGGAGGCCAGGTTCAGCTCCTCCAGCCTCTCGTTCTCCATCACGACAGAGGCCAAGGCCTTGCAAGCCTTTTCTCTCAGGTTGCAGTTCATCAGCCTGCAGCAAAGGAGAAACGCGAGTGACCTTCTGGTGCCTTCCGCTCCCATGACACCAAGCTGACAGCTGCGTGCCAGGAGCTTCACTCTCCATCCCCACTGGCCCGTTACCCATAAGGCAAGGCGCAGCTGGAGACCCCGTCCCAACTCCGACGTGCCCATGCTCGGCCGTCCTGCTCTCACTGGCCCTGTGGAGGAGCCCTGACTGCACAGCAGGACCCTGCAGGTCGCTGCCCGTTCCCAGGTCCCGGCGTCCCAGCCACCCTGCGCCTGTGCACTCGAGGGAATGCCCTTCCCTGGGCTGTGCTCAGACAGGGCTGGCCCTCCACACGACCTCTGCAGAGAGGCCCCAAGTGGCGCCCAGCAATGCGCACTGTGCACTGGCGTGCAGAGCTGCCCTGCCCTGCCTGTCATCGGGGCCTCTCTGCTCCCTTGGTCACTCTACTTACTGCTGCTGGCTGTCACACACAGGCATGCACACTTGCACACGCACACTTGCACACGATTGAACTAAGGCCTCAGGGGACAGAATAAAGAAGTAAACAATTAAGGCCGCTGTCTAGCTAGGGCAGCACCCAGCCCACACCCCCCTAAGCTCTCACCTGGATGGCTGTGCAGGGATTCGTGGGCTGAGAGTTGCTTCTAGCTCTAAGAAATTATTTTCAGGGGGTTAAAACTAGGAGCTGGCTGGCCTCACACAGTACTCAAAAATTAACTCAAAAAATATCACAAACCTAAATGTAAGGGTTTAAACAAGGAAAACTTTTTGAAGACAATAAGGCGGTTAATCTCAGTGACCTTCAGTGAGTTAGCCAATCTCTTTGTTATGATCCATGTCTAAGCGTCCTTCCAAAGCCCCAGACTGCCTTAGGGTTTTGGGGGAGGCAGCTGAATCTCCAGGATGCGATTGGTTTGCAGGGCAGTGCTAGGAGCAGGGTGTGCTGGGAGGGTGGCCAGTCGCCGCACCAGCCCACTGACTGGGCTGGCACCACCCTAGTGCCGGAGGACAGGATGCAATATAAGGGACAGAAAAAGGCTCGTCGGCTCTCGCTCGTTGCTTTTGCTGTCCTCCGTGGCCAGGAGCCGCTGCCCTCTGCCACTTGGTGCCCCACTCTGGAACCAGCCCAGTCTGGATTGAGACTCTACAAATGTGACCTGAATCCACTGTTTCCCCTTTAACTTTGGGTGCTGGGTGTTTGTCTCAGCAATAACAATAAGAAAGGTACCTAAGACATCTTTCTTACATATTAGGCCACAGGCACGAAAGCTGAACAAAAAGTAAATCGCAAGTGAAAAGATACCGCATGATACATCCTGTGTATCACCAAACTGGCATCCAGAACTAAAAAGATCCACACAACAGCTGTTGGAGAACATGAAGATCAGCCTAAAGCTGGCCGAAGCTGGAAGCATGAAGACGGCAGAGAAGGGGTAAAACTTTTGTTTACAGAAATAATAATGGGAAACACAAAGAAAGCAGTAATAATGGA
The DNA here is from genome assembly GCA_004027025.1 of Myocastor coypus. Lineage (NCBI taxonomy): Eukaryota > Metazoa > Chordata > Mammalia > Rodentia > Myocastoridae > Myocastor > Myocastor coypus. The sequence continues at coordinate 78,290 of PVJA010002375.1, forward strand.
AAACTTCCCCAAGTCACCAATCATACAGGATCTGGTGACTACAGGGCACCAGCCAACCATGATAAGGAAGAAGCACATTCTGACTAAACTACCGGAGAGCCAAGAGAGCAACTTCAAAAGCTATGCAAGAAAAACAAAGAATCCAGATAGAAAGGCAAACCCAGGGAATGACTGACGGGTCCTGACCGACCCGGGTATGATTTGCTGAACTCTTCTGTTAGTCGTCCAACACGGCCGAAGCTCCTAATCGACAGCGTATCTCCCAATGACCAGCCCCTTCTTCCCCACCCCAGTCCTGGATACCTTTCACATGAACACAGGGGACCCCAGCCAGCTCCTTATGTAATGGAAATGGCCCCTCAAACTCCACCCCTAACAGAAGTCCGTAAGAGTCTCAGCTTTCTTTATCTCAGGTTGGAGGATTCCCCTGACCCCAGCTCCCTCGGATGCTCCCCATGTCTTTAGAGTCAATAAAGGCCTTTTTTATCCTTCCTGTATTTTTACAGCATCACTGAAAAACCTAACAATTATGACAAAGCCAAAAGACCTCAGAGTGAAAGCAAATAAATTCCTCATCAGACTAACATAGCCAACAAAATTTGCTTTAAAAGCAAATGGAGAAATAGGGTCATTCCATGAAAAAGAACAACTCGAGAGATTTACCAACACCCAAGCAAGGGCTGGGAGGACAGCTCAGTGGACTAAACACTCACCTAGCAAGTGCAGGGACCCAGGTTCAATCCCGGGTACCGCATGCCATACCAACCCCAGAACCTCAGGTACACACACCCGTCCCCAAACCTGGTGTGGTGGTGCACACCTATAATCTCAGTGCTGGGGAGGCTGAAAACAAGAGGGTCCCTGTGAGTCTGATCTGTGTAGTGAGACCCTGTAGACCCTGTACTTAATGCACAAAAATAAATAAGAGTCAGAAATTGGCAGAGAGGTTCAGAAAGTAGAATCCAACAGTCTGCTACGTTCAAGAAACTCATCTAAGAAAAAAAAAGATATTCATAGACTAAAAATCAAGGGATGGAAAACGGAATTCCACATCTCAGGACCCAGAAAGCAAGAAAGGGTGGCAATTTTACTCTCAGACAAAGTAAGCTTTAAGCTAAAATGGATCAGAAGAGATAAGGTGAAACACAAGTGACAGGGGTAATCCAACAGAAAGATAGCACTTGCCGTAACACTTGCGCACTGCGGCGACTGCCTTCATAGGACAAACACTGCCGGATATAAAAGATCAGACAAACGCTAACACAGCTGCAGCGGGTGACCTTGATACCCCACTTTCACAAACATACGCAGCCACTAAACCAAAGAGATCAACAACTATCAGCACGAAGCCACACCTTTGAACAAATGAACTCGGTAGGCATCTACAGGGCTCGGCCTACTACCGCAAAGCGCGGGTCCTTCTCAGCAGCGCGTGGAGCTGCCTTCAACGTAGACGCTTTAATTACTCTTCTCTCCTTGCTGGGACAAATACCGGACACGCAAGCTTAGGGAAGGTCAGGTTTATTTAGCTCACAGTTCCTGGAGGGTTCAGGACGCTGTCCCTGCTTTATAGGGTCTGGAGGAGGGGCTGGGGCACTGCCGTGTCCAGGATGATGGGCTCAGTACCTCTAGCGAATGCCACCTGGGCAGGGGGAGCTCTGACTGCTCGTGCTGTCAGTTTAACACTTGGCGCCTCTCTTGGCCACACCCCTCAAACCCCTCCCTGGTGCTTTGGCCCCGCCCCTCGAGGTGCACCTTTGACAGCCCCATAATTTGCATGAGGCTTTGCGGGGACAACTAGCTACAAACCGTAACAGTAGACCACAGATGAGTCCACATAGCCTGCTTAAATAAATGTAACAGAATTGAAATCATGTCATGTTACTATCAGACCACTGCACAATGAAGTTAATGACTTCAAGGAAGCCACGGAAAATTTAACAGCAGCTGGAAATGTAGTAACACGCTCCTGAACACCAAGTGTGTCCCGGAAGAAATCAGGCAGACAATGCAACCGTTGCTGGACTCAAACACCAGCGCTAACGTGACGCCGCACAACAGGAGGCACAACGCCTGCATCCCCCCCCAAGCTCCACGCCGAAGCTAATGGGGAGCCTTGAGATACTCAGACACCAGCCTCCGCCCAAGGCTACGCTGCAATGAGGCGTGGGAAGCACAGCCGTCAGCAGAGGCTGAAGACAGCAAGGCTTAAAGGAAACCAACACAAGGAAATGAATCAAAAAGCTGCTTCGTGGAAAGAGTAATCGGAACATATTGAAGAAATGGCCAGATTCTTAGATCCGTATGAGTTATCAAGACTAAGTCAAGAAGGCATAAAAACTTTCAGCGCTTGGGCCCGGCGGGATGGCTCAGTGGTCTAAAGCGCCCGCTTGGGAAAGCTTGAGCATCTGTAGGGACCGCGGTTCGACCCCTGGCACCACATGCTGAGCCAGCCCTGCCCTCGGGACGGGGTGAGCCAGCCATAAAAATGAATGAATAAACAAACAAAAGGTTCTGAAACAAGGAAAAAAAATAATTTTCAGCGCTCTCATAAAAAAAAATAAAATAAAATTATCTGGGCATGGTGCAACTCCTGTAATCCCAGCACTCAGGAGGCTGAGGCAAAAAGGATCACTGTGAGTTTGAGACCAGCCTGGGCTACAGAGTGAGCTCAAGGCCAGCCTGAACTACATAGGGAGACCTTGTGTCAAAAAGACAAAAATATGTAAAGACATACAATGGAGGCGATAGTTTTATTTTATGTGTTTATTCATATTTTTGGTGCCAGGGTTCGAACTCAGGACCTTGCACTTGCCAGGCAGGTGTTTAAGCTGTTGAGCTATCTCCCCAGCCCCCGAGGCAATAATTTTATTTACGTATTTATTCATTCACTTATTTATTTATATTTTAGGGAAGGGTCTACAGGGTGCTCAGGGTCTCCTTACTAGATTGGACTCGTAGTGACCCACCTGTTCACAGCCTCCGAAGGGTCGGGATTTCAGGCACCTGCTGCCACGCCCAGTCTCAGCTGCCATCTCAGTGCACCCCAGAGGCAGGGCTGGCACAGCAAGCCCAGGGATGGAACCCCCATGACCCCCATGCCTCCTTGCAGGTGCTTTAATCCAATGAGCTACTTGGCCAGCCCCTTGAGGCAAATCATTTTCAAAAGTCTACTAACTGAAAACATCTTAGGACCTGATGGATTTCCTGCCAAATTCTACATAATCTTTAAGCCTTTATATTCCCAACACACCTCAAACTTTTCAATAAAACCAAGAGACAAGGAGCATTCCCCAACTCTTTCCTGGAAGTCAGCACCACCCTGCTCCCAAACCAGACAAAGATCTGGCTAACACGGAAAATGAACATCCAATCTGCGTCATGCGCATAAACACCAAGATGCTCGCCAGGGTACGGCCAATGCACTGCACTGCATCATCAAGGGCATACACCTAATAACCAAGCAGGCTTCATCCAGGGTGCCGAGGAGCACTCACCACACACAAACCAGTCAGTGGAACACACCAATAAACAGAGGCAGGGACCAAATCAATAAATACAGAAGTCTGTCAACAAAGTGTAACATCTCTTCGTGCTAAAAACCCTGAAGAGAATGGATACAGCAAGGCATTACTTCAGTCTTGCCAAACCAGTTGCCAACATCATCTGAATGGGGAGAGACTGAAAGCTTCTCCCCAGACATCAGGACTGACATGAGGAAGCGTTATACCTCCACTTCTGTTCACTGGGACACCTGAAATATTAGCCAGGCAAGCTGGGAGTGGTGTTGCACACCTGAAGCCCCAGCACTTGGGACGCTGAGGTGGGAGGATCGGTGTGAGTTTGAGACCAGCCTGGGTTACAAAAGTGAGTTCAGGGCCACCTGAGCTGCATAGTGAGACCCTCTCTCAAAAAGACAAATACATACATATATATGCATATATATATATATATATATATATACATATATATATATCGAGAGAGAGAGAGAGAGAGAGCGAGCGAGAGCACACACGCCAGGCAATCAGTCAAGAGAAAGAAATAAAAAGGTGATGTCTAGGAAAGCAAATCTTCACATCATCATTATTTATAGATAATACATGATACTGTACATAGAAGACCCAAAGAATTCCACCAAAAGCCCTTACAATTAATAATTAATTTCAGCCATACAGGATATGAACTCAACATGTGAAAAGAGCATTTGCATACACAAATAATAAACTCACTGAGAAAGAAATTAGGAAAACAATACAATTTATAAAACATCATGAAAAATTAAAATACTTTAGAAATTAAGTACCTAAGTAAGGAAGTGAAAGATCTCTGCCCTGAAAGTTACAGGACTCTGAAAAAAGAAACTAGAGAAAAGCTGGAACGATGTGCTGTGTTTGTGGATAGGCACGACAGACGTTGTCAAAATGGCCATACCCCCAAAACTGATCTGCAGATTGAATGCAATGCCAATCAAAATACCAACAGCGTTCTCCACAGAACTGGGGAAAACGATCTTAATAGTCATAGGGCATGAGAAGAGATCCCAAATAGCAAAAGCAAGCCCAGGTAACCAGCAAAGCGGGAGGCACCATATTACTTGACCTCAAACTATACTACAAAACAACACTGATCAGAATGGCACACACAGTGCTGGAATGAAAACAGCCATGAAGAGCAGTGGAACAGGACCAAGGGTGCAGAAGCCTCCCCAGACACATCAGCAATTTCATTTTTGACAAGGAATCCAGAGCCTACACTGAGGAAAGGTTGCCTGCTCAGCAAATCATGCTGGGAAATGGGCCGTCCCTGCGCAGAAGGGTGAAGCTGCAGCGAGGCCCTTCAGCACGTACTAAATTCAAGCCAAATGGGTTAAAGATCCAACCATTAAAACAGAAGACAAAACAGGGAAAACTCTTGAAGTCATAGGTGTAGGCAAGGACTTCTGAAGAGAACTCTAATTACACACACACACACACACACACACACACACACACACAAAACCACACTTTACATTGGTCTTAACCATCCAGCAGAAAAGTCTAGCCACGAGGTATAAAAAGGAAAGCCATATTAATAGGCTGAGCTGTGAAAGGCTCAGGTCAACGGCCCCAGATAATGCCAGAGGAGCTGATAATCCACTATGGTTCTGGACTACTAGACTATATATATAGCTACTTTCTCTTTATGCAAAGAAAAGAAAAATCTGCACTAATGAGGTTTAGATAAGAAATCATGCCTGTGTCTTGAACTCTGAACAACTAAGACAAAGACAACCATATGCAGTGTATTAACACCATGAATCAACAAACGACATTCTATCAAATTAAAAAGCTTCTGCTCAGCAACAGAAACAATCATCAGAATAGAGAAGCAAGCTACACAGGGCAGGCTGGCCACAGGGCTCGGTGGGTGCAAGAAGCCGGGCCTGGGTCTGCCAAAGCCGGTGCTGTAGTCCACCAAGCTCCTTGGCTACTGAAGCGTGGCCCTTTATTTTTATTTATTTATTTATTTTTATTTATTTATTTTTTTGTGTGTGTGTTATTGAGACAGGGTCTTGCTATGCAGTTCAGGCTGGCCTTGAGCTCACTTTTGCAGGCTGGTCTCGAACTCGCACCGATCCTCCTGCCTCAGCCTCCCAAGTGCTGGGATTACAGGCGTGCGCCACCACGCCCGGCTGAAGCATGGCCCTTTAAAGTTAGATTTTTAACAAAGAATATTATTTAGCCATCCGAGGACGGCAGCCTGCATGAACTTTCACTATGTGAAAGCCAGCCACTCACGCCGACCACATACTGCGCGATTCCATTTGCCTGAGCTGTGCGGAATAAGAAAACCCACCTCGAGGACAGCCCCTGGGGGTCTCAGGTGGGGAGCACGAGCCCCCGGGTGGGGCTTCTTCCTGTGCTCGAGCAAACTTTGCACAACTACGTGGGTGGAACCGCTGCCTGTCTGCGTGAATATAAGCTAAGTCCACTTGTTACGAATTCTGCCCTTCACCATCACAAGCTCTGGGACATCAATATCTCTACGAAGCCATTATTAATTAACGGAGTCACGGCCTCGCGCCCATAGGCGATGGGATCCCAGAGAGACAGCAGAGTTGTGAGAAGTCTTTGAATGTCTGGGTGCCAAAGGAGGTGGAGGCCAGCAAGAGGGAATCTTTACATCAATTAAAAGTGGTTGAGCTCCTTGCAAGCATCCCGCACAAATGCCAACTTCTGGCCAATGAGCTGTCGCCACGTGAACACCCCGTGTCACCAGAACCCAGCCCAGGAACCGCGACCCTCAGCAACCCATGCCTTTCCCACGAAACCTCCCTACAGAGGCACTCAGCCCCCACCTCTACGGCCATCGGCTCGCCCTGCTTCAAGTTTCATGTTGATAAAAGCGGGGGACACACTTCTGCATTAGACTCACTTCCTCCGCCATATCTGAGACTCACCCAGATTTGCACCTTGGGTCCAGATCGCCTGTTCTCATGGACCATGATGACGTAAGCACGCCTCTTACCTGATACTACGGTTTGTATCTAGTTGTCTCCCCCAAAGCCTCATGTAAATCATGGGCTGCTACGTGCACAGAGGGGCGGGGCCAGAGGACCAGGGCAGGGCTTGGGGGCGTGGCCAAGAGAGGCACCAAGCAAGCGCTGTCAGAGGCTCCTCCCCCCAGGCAGTGGTCCGTCTCTCAGGAGGCATAGGCATGGAGCAGATCGTCAAGGAACACGGCAGCGTTCCGGCCCCTCCTCCAGACCCTATAAAGCAGGGGGCCGCGTCTGGAGACCTCCAGGAACTGTGAGCTAAACAAGCCTCTCCTCCCCTAAGCTTGTGTGTCAGGTACTTGTCCCAGCCAAGACAGAAAAGTAACTAAGACACCTGACTTATGCTACCTGTGGGCATCTCCCGTTTTCAGGCATCCTGAACCCTGCCATGACTATTTTAGCACCTGTCTCTCAGCCAACCATGTCCTGCGGCTCTCTTGGCCGTGTGCCCTCACGTGGGATTTCTGGGTTCGGGCCACACCACCACCTGCAGCCGCTGAGTGCAGCCCGCTGCTTTGCCAAGGTGGCCGTGTGGGCTTAGAAACCACTTTCCTATTTGTCGCTGGTTTACCATGATGTTAAGTCGCACATGCTTCATGGAAACTAGGTCACAGAAAGCCGCGTGGCACCTGGGGGGGGGGGCGTGCCACTGGAGGCAGAGACTTACTCCAGCTTGCTCATATTGCACACAGGGTGGCTCAGCACGCTGCAGAGGGAGCTCACGTCGTTGCGGCCCATCCGGATGTTGATGAGGCTCAAGTGCTTCAAACTTGGGTTGTGAATGAACACCTCAAAGAGTAGCTTATCTTCACAACGGAAGTTCGTATTAGTTATCCTGCAAAGACAGAAACCGTGGACAAGTTTCCTCTAAGAAGCCCGTCAGTGTGGCCCGAGAGTGGGTCTCTGAGCACCACCTTCAGCCCACCGGTTCCTCCATTCTGGCGTCATAGCCCAGCGTGCAGCCCAGGGGCTCTCAGCTCCTCCCACATGAGAAAGTTTTGGTGGTCACAGGCAGAGGCAGCCACTACCATCAGCAAGTCAGAGCCCCCAGGTGCTCCCCAATGCCCTGCAGGGCACAGAAAGTGCCCGGCATCCGTGGGAAACCCTGCCGGCGAGAGTTCTGCTGGGGACGGCCAGGGTCTGGCCCCGGCGCAGTCAGCAGTGCGACCAAGGAGTATTTCCAAAACACACTCGAGTCTGGCGACGACGTGGCCTTGCAACTTACACGAGGTGCTCAAGGAGGCAGTTGGACTGCATCAGCTGGTTGAACAGAACGGCGAAGGCGGTTTCGTTGAGGACGCTGTGCTTCACCTGCAGCACGCGGAGGTGCTCGTTGGTGGTGAGCACGGAGCACACGTGGTGCCAGTGGAGGAGGGTGGTGCTTGACCTGGGGGGAAAAGGGAGGAGCCTCTAGGTGCGGCGTCTGCGCATGCGTGGGCCGAACCCCGCTCAGGGAGGGCACTGCAGCCCCTAGGCAGGGAGAAGGGGACCAGGCAGGGAGCTCCGTCTGCAGCGGTTCTGGCAGTCACCTTGGGAGGGACAGGTGCCTGGACACCTGGCCTCCAAGCTGCCTGCAGTGTAGGGACCACGCCTCCCACAGGGAAGCCTCCCGGCCATCAGTCAGGCTGTCAGTAAAGCGCCCCCAGCTGGCAGAAAGCTTAGAGCAAGTCTGCAAAAACAACTTGCAGAGGACAGGTCCAGGAAGAGTCCCAGGCGGGCATGGGGCTGCGGGTGTGTGTGTGTGTGTGTACAAACAGCAGCCATGGGTACTTCGGCTGATGTCCACAAGGCTAAAGGCCACGGCACAGCCAAGACAAGGTCACAGGGACAAGGTCACAGGCTCCTCTGGAGTCAGTCTAGACTGGGCACTGTACATGCATGGCAAGTCACTGCGTTTGATCTGTAAACACAATGAGCTAAAATGATAACAGTTCACAAAACAAAATAACACAACAAAAACGAAGCGTCAACTCAGGGCTTGACCTGGTGCCTGCCCGACTGCCTGGGCAAGGTCCTAGGCACCACTTTATATTTACTGTGCCCTCAGCAACACCAGTGTGTGGACAGAGCCAGGAAGGAAAGGAAAAGGAGGCCACAGAGCCGGGCAGGGCCACCCTGGCAGGCGGAGGAGGCAGGAGGAGGAGGGGGAACAGGAGGGGGAGCAGCAGGAGGGGGAAGGCAGGAGGAAGAACAGGAGGACTAGGAGGGGCAGGGGGAGGGGCAGGGGGAGGGGCAGGGGCAGGGGAGGGGCAGGGGGAGGAGCAGGGGAGGGGCAGGGGCGCAAGAGGAGGGGCACCGGGTGGACTCACACAGCACTCAGTCCTTTCTCTTCGTCCTTGAAGAGACGTTGGGTTGAAATGCTGAGCTGCCTCAGGTTGGTGCAGTGCTTCAGGCAGTAGGCAGAAACCTCCAAGTCAGACTTGTCGATCACGGTGAAGGTCAGATTCTGCATCAAGCCCATCACCTGGCTAACAAAAGCCTCCTCCTGCATCTGGAACAGACAGTAGAACAAGGCCAGGAAGCTGACCCTTCCCTCAAGGTTGTCGGCCTCCGCCAGGCATTGCAGGCACTGGAACAGCTGCTGCTTCACCTCCTCCGACAGCTGGAAGCCGAAGAATGCACCCACCTTCTGCCACTCCCTTTCATGCAAGAGACCAAACAGGAAACACCCCAGAAACAGCCAGTGCGGTCTGGACTTCTCTAGGAAGGTCAGCAGGAGGTCCTGCGTGTCCCCCACGATGGGGTTTGGGTGGTGGCCGGGTCTCTTGAGCAAGTAGAACAGGGCGGCGCAGAACTCTTGGACGGACGAGTGCAGGAACTTGTAGGAGGGCTCAGCCCCCGCGCACTGCAGGAGGACCCCCAGCTGCTGCAAGGCGGAGACGTCGGCGGGCCCGAGGCCGTTCTTCCTGAGGTCGCTCTCCGTGAACACCAGGCAGTCGGTCCACATCCCCTGGACGGCCAGGGAGCACAGGTTGTGAAGATGCTCCTGGCCCTGCCAGCTAGAGCCCGTGCCAGTCCTGGGCGAGAAGAGGTGGAAGAGGAAGGAGGTGTAGACGGCGGTGCTCCGCTGCATGGTGTGCGCCACGTCCTCGCCCCTGTCCATCTCCTGCTTCAGGGCTATGAATGTCAGCCAGCAGGGGACAGGCAGCCGGCACAGCGCGCGGAGCTGCTCGTTGCTTTGGATGACACTGTAGGCCTCCATGCTTCTGGGCGCGTCGTCGAACACGCCGTAGGCGCAGAGCCTGACGTCGCTGTCACGGAAGCCACTGAGCAACCTGACTTCGGGCTCCTCCAGCTGGTCCTCAAAGCCCCTCAGGATCTTGGGGTCCACCGCAACCATCAGGGAGCACTCTGGAACCACCCTCCGCCTCAGCAGACTACTCAGCAGCAGCGGGGGCGGCCGCACGTCCAGCCAGCCCCTGCAGAGCTCGCTCTCGGGCTCTCTCAGGTTGCTCCCCAGCTTCTCAAAGCTGTCCACCAGGAACAGAATCTTCTTGGGGTGCAGCAGGATCTCGCCCGCAGGGACGTGGGGTCCCGGCCAGACGCTGCTGAGCAGTTCTGCCAAGCACAGCGCGGGCTGCAGCTTCACTTCCTGGCAGCAGAAGTAAAAGACGTAGGAGAACCTGTCCTGGAGGATGAGGCCCTTGGCCCAGGCCAGCATGAGCTTGCTCAGGTAGGTCGTCTTGCCAACGCCCGTGCTTCCCTGCAGGACCACGGTGCGGCCCTGTGGCCCGGGGCTCTTGGGGGTGAAGAGGAGCTCCAGGAGCCTTCTCTCTTCCTGGTTGAGGTCCTGGTCAAAGTTTTTGTGGAACAAGGCGATGGATTCCTTGGCCAGAAGGTCTCGGAATTTCTCCTTCACGTGAGCCTGATACATCCTCGCGTGTCCTGGGGCACAAGAGGAGACCACAACATGTCAGAGGAAGCTCTCAGGCCCACAGCTCCGGCCCTCACCTCTGCCCCAGCCCACGCACCTCCCCAGGCCCCGGAAGTGAGTCCGCTAGCGCGCCGCCGCCTTGCGCGGCTCGGGGTTCAGCTGCCCCACTTCACCTGAGACGACAGCACCGGGAAGAGCCAGACAGGAGAGTGGGTGCGAGAAAACTGTGAGAAGCAGACGCCCGGACCACAGCCCAGAGACGGAAGGCACAGAATGCGGACAGGAGCTGGTGGGACGCAGCGTGAAGACTGCTGTGCCCAACTGGCAGGCGGAGGAAGCTGGGAGGACGGAGCGAACACGTGAATGAGAGGCTGAAGCCCGGATCTCGGGGGCCCTGTGATGTGGGGCAGCCTGGGGGCCAAGAGCCACACCAGGGGCATCACGGGGGGACAAAGGAGAGACCCCGACAGTAACTCAGAAGAGCCGTCCAAGTGCCAGGCGTGCCGTTAACCAGGATAAACACCAGTGCAACGTGCGAGGCTGCGATGCCTTTGGATCGTGGCTCCTCTGGGTAGGCATTTGCTCGTCAAATAGCAAATACACACAGGCGTGGCAATAACTAGGAAGCCTTGTTCCGCACTGCATCCCGGGGCTGTTGCTCGGCCTCGAGGGCAGCATGCCTGAGCCTCAGGTCACGGGGTCGATAACAGGGGCCGTTGGCTGCGGCCACCCGGCCAAATCTCAGCCTCAAATACAAGCAAGGAGCGAGGACCCAGAGGGACGCACGCTGGGGAGGGCAGGGGCCCCTGCCTGCTGCACCAGGCCGCTGCCTCCCTGGAGCACAGACTCCCCCTCACACACTCCGACCGTGACCCTGTAGCGGGTGGGCTTGCGGCGTCTGCCCGCAGGGACACCAGCCTCACTGGGCACCCCGCCCCCGTGCTCCACGCACCGGTGCTCTCCCTCACGGCCCTCTCGCAGAGGTCCTTCCTGTCGATCCTGAGGAAGATCCTGAAGGTCACCTCCCAGGCCTGCTGCTCCTCGTAGTGCTTGAGCAGCAGGCTGGCCAGCTCTTCCCGGGATGCCTTCTTCACCTCAGCCCAGGGGATCTGCTTGAGTCCCAGGTACGACGACTCCTCCTTGAGGAGCTCCTTGAACTTGACGAACTCCTTCTTCTTGAGCTCCTCCAGGTACCACATGAGGCCGAAGTCAGAAAAGAAAGACGACGCCATCTGGCCCAGGCAGAGAGGGCAGCCTCCGAAGAGACAACCGCAGGGAGGAGAAGTGGGGCCTGCGGAACAGCGGGGTGGGGGACCGAGTTATCGAGGGGTCACCAAATTTTCACATGGTCCCTGTTGAGGATGGGACGCAGGGAGCTCAGCCTCCCCATCCTCACCGAGCTGCTTGAGACAGCAGCGGTAAACCGGAGCAAGGGAGGCTCCATACCTGGGAGAATGACGCAAACCCAGCTCTGATGATTCATGGTAGAAAGAGCAAACCCCCTGCAAGGTTAGGGGCCAGGTCGCTCTCTCCAGGAGGTTCTAGGAGACACTGCTGCTTTAGCGAGCTGTAAGGATAAACCAGATGTACCAAACTGCCTAGCTCTGGCATGAGGGAACTCAGATTTGGGGCAAAAGTACGATGATGGGTGAGGAGGATTTGTCCTGGGGAAAACCAATGGGAAATCTCGTTTGGCTCAGTATATAAGAGAGAAAGCATGTTTCTTCAAATGTTGGCATTGAGCCGGTTGTGGTGGTGCACACCTGTGACCCCAGCACTCGGGACGCTGAGGCCGGAAGATTCCTGCGAGTCTGAGACCAGCCTGGGCAACAGAGTGAGCCCAAGGCCAGGCTGGATGGCATAGTGAGACCCTGTCTCAAAAAGACTATAGATAAGTACTTTTAAATGAATGATCAATGAGACTGGGATGACCAAGGTCCACATGCAAAATAAATGAATTAACCCATACTTGGAGACCGTGTCACATCTGACACAGAGGTGGGCATCCAGGGAGGGTGGATGTAAAATCTCAGCAGATGTATCACAGGAGACGGACAGATGGCAAACCACTAGCGGCGAGTGCTTGAAGGTCAATTTTCACTAGCAAACTGAGAGCTAACACGATGCCAAGTTCTGTCGCACAGCAGGCACAAGTGAGACTGTGCACATCTATGGCTGACCAGGATGCGAAGCCGCTGAGATACCCACTCGCTGCGGCAGAAGCGTGAGGTGCCATTGCCACCAGAGAGGACGGCCAGATTCCCCGCCTCTGGGCCTATGCAAAACTCGGTGCACCCTGTTGGAGTCCTGGGCCCATGCTGCTTACTCTGTGACAGCAACCCAGGCACAGGAGCTTCCAGGGAGCCACACACGCCCCGCAGCGCCAGGACCCAGCCCAAGCTACATGAGCGTCTCCCAGCACCGGGTGGTCAGGGTGCAGTGCGTGCTCGCTGCAGAAGAGAGCTGGTGGGACGCAGCATAAAGACCGGTCCCTGCTGAGGCCTGTCGGGATGCCCAGGCACAGGCGGTGGACACCCTCCGCAGCATCCCTAGAACAGTCTTCGGTCTGAAACGATTCCTAATAGGAAAGTTCAAATGTAGGGCGGACAGTTATTGATCACACACACATGCACACATGCACACACACACACACACACACACACACACACACACACACGCATGCATGTACCACCCCATAGACATCTGTAGAATCCTGCGTGGGATTCTCTGTCCTGATGCAACAAAACTTGGTACCAGTACTCACACACGCACGTACACACACACGTGCGCGCACACACACACACACATGCACACACACACACACCACCCTGTAGACATCTGTAGAATCCTGCATGGGACTCTCTGTCCCGATGCAACAAGAGTTGGTACCAGTACTCACATCAATGAAAGCATTACATGATACAGTAGAAAACTAAAACTAAAATAAAATTTCATTCATAGGTGAACATTTGGCAGAATTTCCTCATGATAGAGACTATGTAATTTAGAAAAAAAAAAAAACCCAATAAAATCAAAGACCCAAACAGTGAGGAAATGATTAAGCAGCACATAGAACAAGGCCACAGTTACAAAAGGCAAGGTCCCCACGCTTCCTCCTTGGCACCCTTTCCAATAGCACTGAAACACCTACTGAGTCCAGCGTTGCGCCAGGCGCTGGGGCCTGCGTCCTCCCCACCCGGGACCCTGCTCTGAAGCCACAGCTCCCCTATACCACAGGACACCTGGTGCTGCTATACACACTTTCCCTGGTTCCCTGCCTAGGCACCGTGAATTCTGACCGTCTGGTAAACCCTCCACTGACAGAGACGCCCACGAAGCAGCTCCCAGCAGGACTTGCTAACCCGTGGGCTTTCCAAGGCCAGGGCTCCTAGTCTGGGGGGGCTCATAGGAAGTTCCTCTCCATGGACCCCTGGTTCCTACTGAGGCCTTTAATGGCCGGGGGGGGGGGGCGTGAAGCCTCCAAGAAGACAAGCTCACAGCCAAGGACACCTGGATCCAACCTCAACCTCAAGGCTGTGGCCTCAGGCGTGTCTCTCTCAGGTGAGTGAACCTTCTGTTTTGTCTTTTTGAGACAGGTGCAGAAGCAGCGCAGAGATATTCCCTGACCCACCACAGCCTGACTTTCTGCTTGCTGACCCTGGGAGGTGCAGAAGCACACCCACCTCGCGGTCCTGCTGCCCCCTGCCGGCAGAGCCTTCCACGTGTGGGTGAGGCGGTCAACGTGTCCCGCAAAGTCTGCGTACGCTGACTGGCCCTGCCCAAGGGCAGGCAGATGCGAGGGTTCTGAGCACGTTCACTAGGCTGGCTTTGGCAGGTAGGAGCAGGGTCATACAGATGGGGCCCAGGGTCCACCCAGGGGCTGGCAAAGCACACATCCAGGTTCTGGCCAGGTCACAGCAACAGGGAGGGCCTTGCGGCCTGCACATGGTGCCCAGTCCCTTCCTCCCTGCCCCAGCTCCTGTCCCCTGCCTGCAGCCACTATGAGCTCAGCGGTGTGGCTCTGCACACCCTCTGCCATGTTGCTGCTGCCTAGAGCCCACCAGCTGCAGACTGGATTCTCCAAGCCCATGAGCCACCTCCAGCCTCTCCTGCTATGGGGTGTGGGTATCAGGATGGTGGCTCCCGTCAGGGAAGCTGGCCCATGCACTGAGCTGAGCCAGGGGGTTCTCTAGCACTGGGTAGTAGCAGCATTTCCAACTTCCAGTGATAGTTTCCATTCACAGTGGGTTTATCGGGTGTAACCTCATTGTGAAGGGCACATTTATTTGATCTTTTTGAGACAGGGTCTCGCTGTGAAGTAGTTCAGGCTGGCCTTGAGCTCAGTGTGTAGCCCAGGCTGGTCTTGAACTCACACCAATCCTCCTGCCTCTGCCTCCCAAGTGCTGGAATTAACAGGGGTGAGCCACCACACCCAGCTGGTACTTTTATTTGCAACAACACCTGGGAAATTTCCATGAGCAGGTGAACTAAATCAGTCTACTGACCAAGGAGTCCAGCAGTCCAGGAGGATAAATTACAAAGCCACACCCAAGAGACATGCTGGGGAAACTAAGAGCTAAGTGACAAAGATAAAGATCTAGAAAGCAGCTGGGGCAGTGGCAGGGCAGGAGAAGGCAGCCCTGTCCCTCCAGAGGGCAATCGGAACAGCAGCAGCCTCTCAGCTGCGACACAAAGGGGCAGCCCATGAAGACGTTCAACCAGAACAAAATCACCATTTAAGAAGGAAAAGGGGGCTGGGGAGATAGCACAGCAGACTAAGTGCTTGCTTAGCAAGGGCAAAGTACTGAGTTCAATCCCTGGTCTTGCAAAAAAAAAAGGTGAAAAGTATGGTGGGGGGAGGGGACAGCTCTGGGGCCTAAGTGCCTGCGTGCCAAGCACAAGGTCCCAAGTTTGGTCCCTGCTGCCACATGCCATGTCAGTCCTGAAACCAGACGTGGTGGTGCACGCCTGTAATCCCAGCACTGGAAAGGCTGAGGCAGGAGGATCACCACAAGTCAGAACTGTGTAGTTAAACCCTGTATCCAATAAATAAATCATTTTTTAAAAGGAAGGAAAACTAGGGGCCAGCCAAATAGCTCAGCGGATCAATCAATCCCAGGCCTGCTTTGCCAGCCCTGCCTCCAGGGCAATTGGGCCTGGGTGTGGTGGCACTGCCCGTAATCCCAGCTCTTGGGAAGCTGTGGACAAGCAGATCACTATGCGCCTGATCTAGTAGCGAGACCCTGAACACCCTGCAGACCCTTCCCTGAACTAAAATACAAAAAAAAGGGAAAACTAGAAACCCATAGGTCAATGATGTTCCCAAAGCAGATACACCCGGTAAGGCATTCTAAATAGTGGCCATCCAACTAAAGCGCCTGCTTAGGCAGGGTGCAGCGGCTGCAATTCGACTCCGGCCCGCCCTGCTGCCTCCCCCGACCCATCTGCTGAGCATGGTGGCGCATGCCTGCACTCCAGTGCTTGGGGGGCTACAAACAGGAGAATCACTATGAGCCCAATCCATGTAGCAAGACTCTGTGGACTCTGTACGAAACACATTAAAAATAAATTCATACATACTACACACTACATACAACACATACATACATACATACATACACACACACATACATACAGGCCATCAGACAGAAAGAAAATGATCCTATAAGAGAATCTGGAGACTCCAGCCACCCTGAGTTAATACAGATCGCTTCACTGCGTCAGTGAGGTGTGAAACAGAATTCAAGTTTGTCCCTGTACTCAGAATGAAGGGAGCCAACGCCTGCTCGGGACCCTGTTGGGAAGACGGCCAGAGTAAGAGCTCTGCTGATAAGAGGCTGAGAAGCCCAGGAGGCGGCTGGATGCTGCATAATTACAAGGGCTTCTCTGCCAGAGCACAGAGAAGCAAAGGAGCCACCCAGCTAAGCCAAGCTAGCCAGGAAGGTGCGACAGCCAGCTAGAGCCTCGCGTGACCAGACGAGATGGAAGCAGGAACAAAACACGCATCCTTGAAGGGGAGCTCTGGACAACCACCGAAAATGAAACCTATGGGAAAAAGACTGACTGTGTGCCGATCTCAGTCCTGGAAGGGTAGGCGCCAAGGTAAACCTTCGCGGTGTCACTGGGCTTCTCTTCTGGACAGTTGACAACTTAAGCTGGCGGCCCAAACAATTGGAGAAAAAGAAGGGTGCAAGGGGAGCCGATATTTTGGCCCTAGCCCTTCAAGGTCAGCAAGCACACAGGACGTAAGAGAACCTGTGCTGTAATGGCCTAGAACTCAGTGGAGTCCCAATTCTCCTGTTCAGAGAAATGATGGGGCCACAGAGGAAAGTGATCGGTGACGTACAGTGTGTCTAAGGAGAGTCACCTAGAAGCTGATTTCTGTTTGCTTGTTTTTGCAATACCAGGGATTGAACTCAGGACCTTGTGCTTGCCAGGGAAGCACGTACTCCACAGAGCTATCTCCCTGGCCCAGGAAACTCACCTAGAGAGAAAACATTCTCTCGGGCTTCCACAGAGAGCAAAATGCTCAAGCATTGGCTGTGATTCATCCAGACGGCTAACACTGACAAAAATTCTGCAAACCACAGTACATAGTTCCAAGGTAAAGCCTGAAAGGACCTGACTGACCTTGTCAGATACAAAAGTTACATATTCTTTGTAACATAGGTCATGCTTTATCTTGGTCTTAACCATCCAGCAGAAAAGTGTAAACATGAGGTATAAAAAGGAAAGCCATATTAATATGCCGAGTTGTAAATGACTTAAGTCAACAGCCCCTGATAATGCCAGATGAACTGATAATTCACTATTGTTATGGACTATTGGACTATATATACAACTACTTTCTCTTTGTGCAATGAAAAGAAAGATATCTACTAATGACATTTAGACAAGAAATCAGGCCCACATCTTGTACACTGAACAACTACAATGAAGACAACATTATGCAACATTTTAACTATTGTTAAAAAAATAATAATAAAAATAAATTTTTTTTTTTTTTGGCTTTTTGAGACAGGGTCTCGCTATGCAGTTGAGGCTGGCCTTGAGCTTACTTTTGTAGCCCAGGCTGGTCTCGAACTCGCATCAATCCTCCTGCCTCAGCCTCCCGAGTGCTGGGATTACAGGCGTGAGCCACCACGCCCGGCTATAAAAATAAATTTTAAAAAACACAGATGTAGGCTGGGGATATAGCTCCGTGACTCAAGTGCCTGCCTGGCAAGTGCAAGGTTGTAAGTTTGAACCCTGGTCCCACCAAAAAAAAAAACAAAAAACAACTGATGCTGTACAAGTGCAAGATTTTCAAATCACCAGGAAGAGAGAACACTGTAATTATACAAGCAATTTTAACCTGGCCTGAAAACATGCCATTTGTCGGGACTATAAGGACAAACTAAGACTGCCGTTGCAGCAGGAAGCTTGATTCGTTTGTTCCAAGAATTAGCTAAGCAAACTAACGTGAGAATTTTAAAACTTAGAAGGAAGTAGGTTTTCTTGTGTACCCAAAGTGCTTCATTCAGCGACAAACCTGCCCAGCCAAATCATCCATAAATATCAGTGCTGCAGTGACCCTAACTTAGAGGAAGTTTCAACAGGGCTCAGACAGCAGAAGCCATACAGGAGATTCTGACCATAGTTTATGTCAGGAACCAACAGTGATATGATCTATAGATGACAAAATTGAGAAGTGCACTTCTAGGTATATTAACCAAAAAGATGAAATAAAGTACGGTAAGTAAAATTTGAACGGAGTGACATTTCCTGTCCTCACACATGAAAGCTGAGTGGGGTGTAGCCTACCAGGATGGGAAAAAATGAGCTCTGCCCCAGGTACAGAAGGGGATACTCAAAATTTTACACCCAGAGTATGCCCTGAGTACACATTTAACAAATACACCATTATAGTGGGGCACGCCTATAATCCCACCACTCAGGAGGCAGGAGGACCACTGCAAGTTCAAGACCAGCACAGGGTATAATTTGAGCCCCAGGCCAGCCTAAACTGCAGAGTGAGACCCTGTCTCAAACACACACGCTGAAAATAATGACATAGTAAACTACAGGAGTTACATTCAGTAGTTTCTCTGAAAACACAGAATGTGTTTTTAAGAAGCCCCAAGAGGTCCGAGGGAAAGAAAGGCCAGTGGCATGAGGCTCAAAAGATGTCATCACACACCTGGAAGGTTTTAGACGCAGAGGTACTATGATCTTTAAGTCAGGTTGAATACTTTGTGATCAATAACACAAGAATTCTGAGAAAATGACAGCTTCCATTTTGTATTTTTTGTAAAGCTTCTAACACAGGTGAAAGAGATTCTCTCCCACTCCGGACTTCAGACTCAAAGCTCTGCATCAGCAAATTAGCAAACCTAAAATAAAACTTGTTTTCCTGGAATATTTTCTCCCCCTGCCCCGCACCACAAACTCTGCGGGTTGACCATCTTTGAGACACAGGTCGGATACAGGAGAATGACGTGTTTCCTGTGAGGACGCCAGCACTCCAACACCCCTGTGAGAACATGCCCAAGTTATGCCCTGGCAGTGAAGCAGAAGCCTAAGGTCTCTGCGTCGCATCAATCTGTCCTATCACTGCTACGTCCTGGGTTTTGATGTGTTGTGGTTATGCAGAGGACACTGGGCTGGCAGCTACGAGGCCCCCACCTCCCTTTGTAGCCATGCGCTGCCACACGTGGTCATCTCAGAGGACAAGGTCATGAGACGGGGACCCGCCCAGCCCGGGAAGACCTTGTTATAATGAAGTGAATGCACCACAACTTTTTTCCGAGGTGCCAGGGCTTGGATTCTAGCCAACCTGACTCGGCCTGGGGATGCCACTGAATCGATACAGAAGACACCTGGTCTGCACACGTTTGCTTCCCAGCAGGGAGTCCTGAGTGTGTCACAGGCCAGCGTCACAGCCTCAGGAGCTCCACCAGCCCAGCAGTGTGGAGGCCAAGACTGCTCTGTCCTCTACACCTGACCTCCCGCCCAGCTTTGCTGCACAGGTGTGGAGAATCTTAGGGGACCCGCCCTCGCGCTCCTGCGGCCCTGGGTCTCCTCGCTGTGCCACCATCTCTCAGCCCTCCCTGGGCCACCAGCCCCTCTGATGGAAGCCATGGCGCTGCCTGCTGCGCGTCCAGCTTTGGGACATGCAATGTAGTGGCTGCCCTCACCTCACGGGGCCTGCGGGCGGGGCTCCAAGGAATCCCTCAGGCTGGCCACGAAGGGAGGCCAAGCCCAGAGAGGAAAGGAAGGCCCACGGCAGGCAGTGGAGACACAGGGCTGAGGGCCGAGGGCCGAGGCGCGGACCCCGCCACCCGTGGACTCACCGCGCAGGTCTGCCTGCTTGTCCTTAATGCATGGCCCCGCGGCAAGCAGAAAACGCCTGTGGTGCCCGCTGATTGGCCGGTGAGTTCCTCCTTCCCATTGGCCCAGAAGGACTTCGGAAAACAGAAATCTTAAATGAGAAATTCTAGAGATAAATAATCCACAAGGGCTTGTTGGTTTGTTTGTTTTGTTTTTCAGGGGTCCTAGTAGGGATTGAGCCGTGGGCCTTCTGAGTGAGCCGCATCCCCTGCTTTTTTTTTTTTTTAAAGACAAAGTCTTGGGCCCGACGGGATGGCTCAGCGGTCTAAAGCGCCTGCTTGGGAAAGCTTGGGCAACTTCAGGGACTGCGGTTCGATCCCGGCACCACATGCTGCGCCAGTCCTGCCCTCAGGGTGGGCTCAGCCGGCCATAAAAATGAGTAAATAAGCAAAGGCTCTGAAAAAAAACAAAAAAGAAAAGAAAAAAACGACAAAGTCTTCCTAAGCTGCCGAGGCCGAACTCCACTTTGTAATCCTCCTGCCTCAGCCTCCCAGAAGGGTGGAATCACAGGCGTGCATCAGTCTGCGCAGGAATCCCTAAGTTTTAAGGAATTACTGTTACATTGTTTTGCTCTGCTGTACTCTGAGCATTGCTAACTGTGCATTGTGCGTAATCCACAGGTTAAACCTCCCCGTGGTAGGTACAGGAGCAACGGTGCAAGCCGCAGGACTTGGGGCCCGCTCGAGTTTCAGGCGTGGGCTAGGAGCGCATCCTCTGCAGGCGGGGACTGCAGATTTGCCCGAGGAAGAGCAACCGCATGCGTGCTCTGCCGGCTGCAACACTGGGCTGCAGCTGGCTCTGGGGGCAGGGCGTGTCCCTGAGTGTTTTCCAAGGATGTCCCTTTACCACAGTCCCCTCAGGAAGCTTCCTTGATTGGGTTAGAGAAATTCCCGTCCTCCCCAACTTGTAGAGCCCAGAGCGCAACTCCGCGTCCACCCTCTTTAGCTCCCGATCTGCCTCTTGGTGACGGTCTGGCGTGGGGAGTGACGCTCACGGCTGTGCCCAGGGCCCCACCCGACTGCAGCAGGAGGCCGCAGGCAGGGTCTGATCTCGGGGGGCCCTTGTTGTCCCGGGGTCTCCAGCGCCCCTGCACTGCCCGCCCCATCAACACACACAGCAGCTTTAATCCCCCACATCTTTGTCTCCAGGCTTGAGAGGATCCAGGGGACATGGATGAGTGGAGTCTCTGGGGACCCTGTCAGTGGCTGTCCTCCACCCTCTGTGGCCACTCAGGCAGGCCTGGGTGGGGCGCAGCTGGGGCTCCCCGTCTGGGCGGCAGCACCTGGTGAGGCCAGGTTTTCCTCCCACTGTGAATTTGGTCCCTAGAAGGTGGGGAGTTGCGTGGCCTCAGGAGCTTGGGTCGCATGGGGAGATCTCTCCCCAGTCTCCTTGGCGATGGAGGCTGGTCAAGGGGACCCCGCTTGGTCAGAGAGCTCGCTTTCCTCCCAGTATGCTTCTTTGGATTTTATTTATGTTTATTTTGTTTTGGGGATCAAGCCGCGGTCCCTGTGGTTGCCTAAACTTTCCTAGGCAGGCGCTTTAGACCGCTGAGCCATCTCGCTGGCCCAGCTTCTTTGAATTTTAACGTACCTCCCACTCTCTTCTGCTCCAGTCAGCTTTGTTTCTGAGTGGCTCTCTTTAAGCTCCGACTCATCCCCGCGGGCCACCCTGATGGTGCGTCCAGTCCGACACACAGCATGAGTCAGGAGGGGTTTTCACACCAGGTTGGCTTTGGCTTCCCTGCTCTTAGAAAAGCTCAGCTGGGAGCACAGGGACCCAACAACCTGCGGTGCCCAGGTCTCCGCCAGGGAGGTGTGGGCGTTTCCGGGCTGTGGTAATTGATACATTGTGTCAACTTGGGAATTGGGTGGCTTGGCTGGGGAAGTTCCGGGTCGGGGAGGGAATGACCCCCAGGGAGTCAGAGGACGACCCTAGGGCGCCATGGGGCCCGCCCCACAGTGACTCAGCAGGAAAAGCGTATATAAAGGAGTCAAGGAAGGCTCCCCTTGCCCAGCTTCTTGGAGAAGTCCCGGTCCCTGTCGCGGCTTTGCAGCTGTGCCACTTTGGGGGTCTTCGCAATCAGTGTGGAAGGAAGAGAGGCTTGGTGGTCGCCGCAGCTGCACTCCTGCTTTGCGCTTTCTGCTGCCATTTGCCTTGGAGCCAGAGGAACAGGACTGAAACCTCCGCAAACTCAGCTAAAGCCTGTGGTCCCAGCACTTGGGAGGCTGAGGCAGGAGGATCGGTGGGAATTCAAGACCACCCTGGGCTACAAAAGTGAGCTCAAGGCCAGCCTGAACTGCATATCGAGACCCTGTCTGAAAACAAAACAAAAACACCTGTGAGCTACATAAACCTTTCTTTCCTTTATGTTGAATAGATGCGGGCTCTGCGCTGAGGACCCTCCCGGTGGGCCCCCAGCATAGCCACACCTAGGAAGCTGGCATCGTAGGGTCTCTGTGGAACTTGAGAGGAAGCCCAAATCAGAGGGCGAGGCCGAAGGGAGGGAGCCAGCAGGGCCGTGGGGCGCCAGGAAGGGCGTCAGGCACGGGTGGGGCTCGGAGCTGCTCTGCGGGAGCCACTCCCCCCACACACACACCCCCAGACTGAACCTGAGCAGAGAGCCCTCTGCTGTACCTGCCTCGCTTGCGGTGCTGGCATTTGACGCAGGTCCTGGGAGGTAGGGGGACTCAGGCCGGAAGCATCCGCGCTGGTTCCGTAGGGCCCCTCTCTGTGCGCACTTTTATTTCTCACCCTGCGTACGCGCAGTGCACAGTGCAGGCGGCGGGTGTCGGTGTCGTGTAGACGCGGCACACTTTTCTTCTTTCCTCACCCCCGTCTATCCTCTCCCATCTGCCCCAGTCCTCCCATCCGACGCTCCCCTTCCTTTTTGAAAAAGACCCGTCGGTGGTTGTCAGGGCTCTTACCCTGCAGGGCTTACTTGCAGTTGGGATCTCTCAGAGAAGAGAAACCGCGTGCTACCCGAGCCTGTGCCTCTGATCTATCTCACTTCACATCATGGCCTCGGCTTTCCTCCTAATAGCTTCAGGTGTTCCCTCTTTATGGCAGAGTAGTACTCTCCTGTGCATCAGCACCTCATGATTTTTAAAAACATTTAGTTAGTGAGTTGGTACAGGGTCTCCCTACACAACTTGGACTGGGAGTGATCCTCCTGTCTTAGCCTTCCCAACATGGGATTACAGGTGTATGCCACCGTGCCTGGTTTGGGAGCTGGCACAGCATGTCCTGGGGACCAAACATCAGGTGCAGTGGGAAAAATTGGCCTAGACCTCGGTCTGGAGCTCCCAACTTCCCCTGCCAGCCCAGAAGGCCAGGGCTGCTCTAGATGGCAGGGAGCCCTGTCCCCCTGCCCCCACGAAACCCTTCTGCCTGTTTTCCCTTGATAGAAATCAAGGAAGTGCTGTTCTGGCTCTGCAGCTCTGTGCAGGGTGCTGCCCGCCAGGATGAGACCAGGACCAACACGGCCATTGTTATAGGACAGAGCTACCCCAGCCAGTGTCCTGCTGCATGCTTAGGGATGTTGTCTGAGCACGTCTCTCAGGAGGAGCAGGCACCCAGGGTGGGTCGCTCTCAGCACTAAGGGTGATTAACGCCAGCCCGGGACAGTTAGGGAGAGGACCCCGAGGTGTGGCTGAAGTAGAGAGGTCCCTGTTGCCTGAGGGAGAGGTGACCTTTGGAATTGGTGTTGTACTCAGGTGGGAGGGCCTCACTGGGCCAGGAATTCAAGATGGTGCCAGCCGGGCACTTCTACAGAACCCACCCTGCTGCAGGTCGGGCTGGTGGCGAGGACCTTGCTCAATGAACATCACAGGGCTCCTCCTCCCTTGCTGTGAGGCTGAGTCCTCCAACCCTGGGCCCTGGTCTGGAAAGCGCAGGGTGTTCAGTGGTGTCTCTTCACAGTCCTCGGCCACAGGAAGGTCCTCATCTCCACAGGGAAACCGCAGTTTGCTCCCAAGGTACCCCGCCTCTTCTCCTGGGCTGTGACATTGTCCCACATTCTGGAAAACTTTTAATAAACACAGGCAATCTTGGACTAACACAGAAAGAATAGAGAAAAAGCAGTGATTTTTTAAAAGAATACAGACACCACAATTCTTTTATTATTTTTATGTTTAGCAGCACACATTTGCAGTACGTGTGATGGACCTTTGTGGTACAGAATCGGCACAGGCTCATCACGCAGTGTAAGTACTTTAAGCCTTCTTAAGTCTTGATGCCTGCCACCCAGTTCCCTCCTTAGCTTGGTCCATTTTCCATGATTATCAATTTTTAAATGTTTATTTTTTATTATTGTTATTATTTTCACAATAGTGAATACGTTGCATAATGATGTCTTCATCATAGTTGTTCAGAGTACAAAATGCAGACATGATTTTTTTGTCTAAGCATCATTAGTGCAGATCTTTCTTTTCACTGCATAAAGAGAAAATAGCTGTATATATAGCCCTATAACCCATAACAGTAGTGGTGTCTCAGTTACTCTTCTCTCATTGCTGGGACAAATACCCGACACCCAAAATGAAGGAAGGCAAGATTTATTTAGCTCACAGTTACTGGAAGTTTCAGTCCATACTCAGCTGGTTCCAAGGCTGAGAGGCACATGGCAGAGAGCAGCAGTTCATGGCGTCAGAACAGCAACAATATGGTGACACAGGCAACCGACCAACCAGGGGAGCAGAGAGCAACAGCATGAGTCTGTCTCTCTGTCTCTCTATATATTACATTCAGGCTCTCCACCTCAGCCTATCTGCCTCAGGCTAAACCCATAATCCCAGAAGCACTCAGACCCATAATCCCATCAGTACTAAAACACATAATACCAGGGATCATGAGGCAAGTCTCCAACTCTAGAAGTCCCTGCCCCATGATTGCATGAGGCTTTGGGGGGACAACTAGACATAAACCATAATAAATGGCTTATCAGCTCATCTGGCATTATTGGGGGCTGTTGACTTGAGCCTTCCACAACTCACCCTATTAATGGCTGAGTTTTTATGGCTTTCCTTTTTATACCTCGTGGTTAGATTTTTCTGCTCAATGGTTAAGACCAAGATAAAGCAAGACCTATGTTACGAAAAATTTGTAACCTTTGTATCTGACGTGGTCACTCAGGTCCCCTCAGTGTTTACTCTGGAACCATGTACTATGGTTTGCAGAACTTTGTCAGTGTCAGCCATCTGGATGAATCACAGCCAATGCTTGACCACTTTGCTCTTTGTGGAAGCCTGAGAATGTTTTCCCTCTAGGTGACTCTCCTTAGGCACACTGTACATCATCAGTCACTCCTCTGCGGCCCCATAATCCCCCTGAACAGGAAATTTGTGACTCCACTGAGTTATATGCAGTTACAGTCCAGGTTCTTTTATGTCCTATGTTCTCACTGACCTTGAAGGGCTAGAGCCAAAATATTGGCTATACTTGTATCCCTTCTTTTTCTCTAATTATTTGGACTGCCAACTTAAGTTGTTAACTATCCAAAAGAGAAACTTAATGATATTATTCTCTATAACTTAGACACTTGAGCCCAACATCACTATCTTTCTGAATATCAAATGCCCTAGACATAATAGAAAACAGGTACTTTTCATCAGTTGTTGACATTCTGAACTTTAAAACCACCACAGAATGTAAGAAAAGAACAATTATGCATTGTTACACAGAGGTTTAGGAACTGAACCATCTGCAAAATTGCAGCGTCACATTTCTGTGACCTTTTTTCCTTGTCTCATTCTCTGTTATTACTTTTTTTTCTTTCTTATTTTTTAATTTTAAGCAAACATTTAATTGAGAGAGAGTATAGCAATAATCGATATGATATTAGAAGCAGCACATAATAAGATGACCAGAATGATAGGTATTCCAAGCGTGGTTTTAGTGTTACACATTGCTATTCTCAGTGTATTTGCTTAGTTCACAGATGTCAGTATATATAGTTAGTCAGGGTGCAAATTCTACCAATAACCTGCTAGTTTCAAAAACCTGTTCAAGATTTTTAGGACTATTGTCTTAACCAACTTTTATATTTAAATGCATGGTTTTGCTCCTACCATGTTTCCTAATTTTTCTCCTAGCTCTCTCTTCATTGTTTAATCCTTGAATTCTCAGTTTCCATTTAACTATATTATACCTGTCCATTATCATTTCTTCTTTTGAGTTCTTATATTAAGGAGACTATACAATATTTACACATGCAGGTCTGGTTTATTTCACTTATGAGTATATGTTCAAGATACATCCACTTTTTTTTGTCTTTTGAAGACAGGGTCTCACTATGCAGTTCAGGATGGCCTTGAGCTCATTTTTGTAGCCCAGGCTGGTCTCGAACTCACACTGATCCTCCTGTCTCAGCCTCCCAAGTGCTGAGATTACAGGCGTGAGCCACCGCACCTGGCTGATACATCTACTTATATATAAAGGCTTTGAGTTTGTTATTCTTTATAGCTGAGTAATACTCCATTGTATAAAAATGCCGCACCTTTTTCAACCATTCTTCAGGTGACAGGTATATTGGCTATTTCCAAGATTTGGCTATCATTAGTTATGCTGCTATAAACATAGTGCCCAAATATCACTATGATATGATGTTTTCAGTTCTTTTGGGAAATTTCCCAGTAGGGAGGTGGCCAGATTAAGTGGAATTTCCAGTCCTAGTTTTTAAAGGAGACTCCACACTGCTTTCCATTATGGTTGCACCAGTCTGCATTCCCACCAGCAGTGGAGAAGTGTTCCTTTTTCCCTAGAGCCTTTCCAACATTTGTTGTTGGTTGATTTCCTTATGATAGTCTTTTCGGGGTGAGATGGAATGTAAGTGTTGTTTCAATTTGCATTTCACAGACGGCTAGCAATGTGGAGCACTTTTTCATGTATTTATAAGCTTCTAGTGTTTCTTCCTCTGAGAAGTTTTGTTCATCTTGGATGCCCATTTCTGGATTGGGTCTTTACATTTTGGGGCCCTAATATCTTTTATTTCTTTATAAATTCTAGATCTTATTAGTTAAGATTTTTTTGGAAATATGTGAGTTCTCTTTTCACTTATTTGGTACTTTCTTTTGATGTGTAGTGTCTCAGTAAAAGGAGGTCTCAGTTGTTAATTCTTTCAAGTATTACATGTGCAGTTTGATTTTGCCCATGAACTGCTTGCCTACTCTGATGTCTTCAAGATTTCCTCCCACTTTCTCTTAAGGAAAATTTAGTGTTTCTCTTTTAATATTTAGATCTTTAGTCCATTTTGACTTTAGTTTAGTGCATGGTGATAGATCTGGGCCAAGTTTTAGTTTCTGGCATGCAGAGAGCCAGTTTTTCCAGCACCATTTGTTAAAGAGGCTATCTTTCTTCAAGTAAACATTCTTGGTCCCTTTGTTGAAGATAAGGTGTTTCTATATGCTTCTACATCTTCTAAACTATTCCATTGATCCTCAGGTCTATTTTTTTTTGCCAATATCATGCTGATTTTATCACTGTAGCATTGTAGTATAACTTTAGGTCAGGAATTGTAATCCCTCCTGCCTTACCTTTGTTGCCCAGAATTGGCTTTGCAACTCTGGGACTTTTTTGGTTCCAAATAAACTTTAGGAATGATTTCTCCAGGTGTGTGAGGTATGTTGATGGTATTTTGATAGGAATTGCATTAAATCTGTATAACAACTTAGGGAATATGGCCATCTTCACAATGTTGGTTCTTCCTATCAGGAGCAGGGAATATCTTTCCATTTTCTGAAATCTTCTAGGATCTCTTTTTTCAGAGTACTGTAGTTTTCATTGAAATTATCTTTTGCTTCCTTAGATAAGTTAATTCCTAAGTTTTTCATTTTCTTAGGTGCTATCATAAAAGGTACTGTTTCTCTAATTTCTCTCTCAGTGTGTTTGTTATCTGTGTAGAGGAATGCTATTTACTTTTGTGTGTTGACCTTGTAACCTGCTATGCTACTGAATTTGAGTATTCTAGTAGTTTCTTCATGGAGTTTTTAGGGTCTTCCAAGTAGATTTGTGGATCATGTCATCTGCAAATAATGACAATTTTACTTCTTATTTACCTATTCTTATTCCTTTTACTTTTCTAATGGCTGTAGCTAATGATTCCAGAACTATATTGAATAGGAGTGGTGATAGGGGACATCGTTGTCTTGTACCAGACAAGACAACTCTTTGAGAGTAAAAGACTTTAGTTTTTCCCCATTTAGAATTATGTTAGCTGTTGGATTGTCATAAATGACTTTTCTGAGGTTGAGGCAGAGGTTGAGGTATAAAACCATCCTTGCATCCCTGGGGTGAATCCTGCCTGGTCATGGTGATTTGTTGTATACTAGTGGCAAGAATTTTACTGAGAATTTTTGCATCTATGTTCATTAGAGGAATTGGCCTGTAGTTCTCTTTTTTAGTTGCATCTCTTTCTGGTTTTCATATCAGTGTAATACTTGCCTCTAGGAATGATTTTGGAAAAATTGCTTCCTTTTCAATTTCATTGAAGAGTTTGAAGTGTTGGAATTATGTCTTCTATAAATTTCTTGTAGAACTCAGTGGTGAATCCAACAGGACCTGGACTTTTCTTTGCCAGTAGGCTTTTTATTACATTTTGTATTTCATTGGCTGTTATTGGGTTGTTGAGAGTTCTTATATCTTCTGGATTCAGTTTTGATAGTTTGTACTTCTCTAGGAATCTGTCCATTTCATCTATGTTTTCCATTCTGTGAGAGTAAAGATTCTCAAAGTAGCTGTTTATGATCCTCTGAATCTCTGCTGGGTCTGTAGTAATTTCATCCTTTTCATTCCTTATTGCTTGAATTTAACTCCTTTCTTTCCTCTTTTTGATGAGGTTAGCTAGGGGCTTATCAATCTTATTTCATCTTTCAAAGAACCAGCTTTTGAATTCATTAATTCTTTGTATTGTTTTCTTTGCCTCAATTGAATTCATTTTTGTTCTAATCTTCTTTTTTAATTTTTTATTTTTTTTTCTTGTTTCAGAACTTTTGTTTGTTTATTTATTTATTTTTATGGCTGGCTCAGCCTGCCCTGAGGGTAGGGCTGGTGCAGCATGTGGTGCCGGGGATCAAATCGCGGTCCCTGTAGCCGCCTAAGCTTTCCTAAGCAGGTGCTTTAGACCATTGAGCCATCCTGCCTGGCCCCTGTTCTAATCTTTATAATTTCCTCCTGTCTTTAGGCTTTGGATTTTGTTTGCTCTTCTATTTCTAGTCAGTTTAGGGGCTACATTAGAGTATTTATTTGTTACTACCCTGTTTTCTTTCTTTTTTTAAAATTTTTTTTGAATTATTTATTTATTTTATTTATTTTTTTTCTTGTTTCAGAACCTTTGCTTGTTTATTCACTCATTTTTATGGCCGGCTCAGCCCACCCCGAGGGCTGGGCTGGCGCAGCATGTGGTGCCGGGGATCAAACCGTGGTCCCTGAAGCCACCCAAGCTTTCCCAAGCAGGCGCTTTAGACCACTGAGCCATCCCGCTGGGCCCACTATCCTGTTTTCTTAATGTGTGAATTCAGAGCTATAAATTCTCCTTTAAGCACTGCTTTCATTGCATCTCATAAAATTATGGTAGGTTGTGTCTGAATTTTTATTAAATTGTAAATATTTTTAATTTCTTGTTTAATGTCAGCTGTAACCCACTAGTTGCTGAGAAGAGTGTTGTTTAATATCGATGTACTTCTGGAATTCTTGTGGGGTTTTTGTCATTTATTTTCAATTTCATTGCACTGTGATCAGATAATATGCATGGGATAATTTCTGTTTTCTTGCATATACTTAAGCATGACCTATGGACTAATATGTGGTCTATTTTAGAAAATGTCCCATGTGCAGCTGAAAAAAAATGTGCATTTTGAAGTGGTTGGGTGGAACACTCTGTATATGTCCATTAAGTCCTGTTGTTCCAAGTTCTGGTTCAGTTCTGGTACTTCTTTGCTAATTTTTTGTCTGCTTGACCTATCTTTTTCAGATAAGGGGGTGTTAAGGTCTCCTGTTAGGATGGTGGTATTGCATATTAGATTTTTCATGTCCATTAAGGTTTGTCTTATATAAGTTGCTGCTCCCATGTTGGGTGCATACA
>PVJA010002376.1:0-107930 GCA_004027025.1 Myocastor coypus
AAGAAGAAGAAGAAGAAGAAATAAATTAGTTAAAACGGAGGGGCCACCCTGATAGCTCAGCAGATTAAAGCACCTGCTTAGGCAGAGTGTAGCAGCAAGGGTTCGATCCCCAGCATGCAGTGCCAGCCCCACCCCCAGGGCCCACTGACATGGCGATTGAAACTGAGCATAGAGGCAGGCACCTGCAGTCCCAGCGCTTGGGAGACTGAAAACAGGAGAACCACTACCAATCACTATGAGAACTGCGTAGTGAGACCCTGTCGTAAATGGCTTTTATCAGACTGAGCCTAGAGGCCCTCTACTCCAATTTTCTGTAGGACTCTGAACATGAATAAGCGTTGGACTTTGTCAAAAGCCTTTTCTGCATCTATTGACATGATCCTATGTATATATGTGCTGCCGAAGCGAGCACTTGACATGATCCTATGATTTTTGTCTTTGGCTCCATTGGTGTGGCGTATTACATTTATGGATTTGTGTGTATTGAACCATCCCTGCATTCCTGGGATTAACCCCACTTGGTCATTATGCATAATCTTCTTGATGATTTGCTGTATTTTGTTTCTTACTAGTTCATTGAGGATCTTTGCATCAGTGTTCATTAAGGAGATGGCCTATGGTTCTCTTTTATGGGGTGGGTCTTTCTCTGATTTCGGTATCAGAGTAACAATTGCCTCCAGAAATTAGTTTGTGACAATTGCTTTCCTCTCAGTTTAAGAATTTGAGAAGAGTTGGCATTAAATCTTCTCTAAATTTCTTGTAGAGGGGCCGGCCAAATAGACTAGTAGATTAAAGCATGTGCAAGCAGGTGCAGAGGCTGGAGGTTTGATCCCTGGGGCCTGTCTTGCCAGCTCCACCCCTTGGGTGCTCTGAGACTGGGTATGGTGGTGAACACCTATAATTCCAGCTCTTGGGAGGCTGTAAACAGGCAGATCACTATGAGTCCAATCTTCTAGAATTTAGCTTTGACTCCATCATGACTCCATCTCTTTGTTGGTACGTTTGGGCTGACATGTTCAATTTTATTGAATGATATTGGGTTATTCAGAACTTTTGAGGGCCCAGCAGGATGGCTCAGTAGTCTAAAGCGCCTGCTTAGGAAAGCTTAGGCGGCTGCAGGGACTGCGGTTCGATCCCTGGCACCACATGCTGCACCAGCCCTGCCCTCAGGGCAGGCTGAGCCAGCCATAAAAATAAATAAACAAACAAAAGTTCTGAAACAAGAAAAAAAAAATAAAATAAAAAATTCTTTGGGGCAGGGGAGATAGCTCTGTGGCGCAAGTGCCTGCCTGGCAAGTACAAGGTCATGAGTTTGAACCCCGGTCCTGCAAAAAAAGAAAAAGAACAACAGAACTTTTGCATCTTCTTGATTCAGCTTCGAGAATTCATATGTATGTGGGAATCTGTCCATTTCTTCTGTGTTTTCTAAAGAGTAAAGATTTGGAAATAGATATTGATGATCTTCTGAATTTGTATAGGTTGTGTAGTGATTTCACCCTTTCATTCCTTTTTGCATGAATTTGAATTTTTTTCTTCCCTTTTTTGATAACATTAGCTAGGGGTTTGTCAATTTCATTTATCTTTCAAAAAATCAACTCTCCAATTCATGAGTTCTTTGCATTGTTTCTTTCTCTCCCGTGCATTAATTTCTCCTCTGACCTTTAGAATTCCCTAACTTCTTTGGGCTTTGGCCTTGACTTGCTCTCTTTTTCTAGGAGCTTAAGGGGCAGCATAAGATTGTTAATTTCACTCCTTCTGTTTTCATGATCTGAGAATTTGCCACTATAAATTTCCTTCTTAACACTGCTTTCATTGTGTCCCACATGTTCTGATAAATTCCATCTGCATTTTAAATTAATTTTATTTGTTTTGCTTCCCCTTTTATTTCTTTATTTTATATATTTAGTGCAGGGTCTACAAGATCTCACTATACCGATCAGACTCATGGTTATCCTCCTGTTTTCAGCCTCCCAAGCATCGGGATTATGGGTGCACACCACAACGCCCCGACTCAGTCGAATTCTCAGCATGACACAGGGGTGGGGCTGACACAGCATGCTGGGGATCAAACCCTGGTCCCTGAACTTCCTAAGTAGGTGCTTTAGTCCACTGAGCTGTCTGGCCAGCCCTCTAACTGCATTTTTTTAAACTTTTTATTTATTTATTTTTTTTCTTGTTTTAGAACCTTTGTTTGTTTATTCACTCATTTTTATGGCCGGCTCAGCCCGCTCTGAGGGCAGGGCTGGTGCGGCTTGTGGTGCCGGGGATCGAACCACAGTCCCTGAAGCTGCCCAAGCTTTCCCAAGCAGGCGCTTTAGACCACTGAGCCATCCCGCCGGGCCCCTCTAACTGCATTTTTGTTTGATTGTAAATATTGCTTAATTTCTTTTAAAATTTCATCTGTGACCCACTGATTGTTCAGAAGGATCTTACTTAGTTTCCATGTGTTTATGGAGTTTTTCCAATATCTTTTGTCAATTTACAATTTCACTGAACTATGGTCAAATAATATGCATAGGATAATTTGCATATTATAATTGCCATAAATGCCAATTCCATGGCATTTACATAAGCATGCTCTTCGTCCTAGGATGGAGTCTGTTTTGGAGAATACCCCATGTACAGCTGAGAAAAATGTGTATTCTGATGATACTAGGTGGGACACTAAGAAAAGGTCAGCTGAGTCCATTTTTTCACAAGTTTGGTTTAATTCTGTTAACTCTTTGCTGATTTTTTGCCTAGTTGATCTATCCCTTTATGTCAGTTGGGTGTTAAAGTCCCCCCCTTATGATGGTGTTATTGCCCATGTGATTTCTCATGCCTGTTAAAATTTGTCTTATGTACTTGGGTGCTCCTACACTGTGTGTGTGTGTGTGTGTGTGTGTGTGTGTGTGTGTGTGCGTGCGCGCGTGTGTGTGTGTATATATATATGTATATATGTATGTATATATATATTTGCATTTAGGAAAAGGTCGATAAGGTCTCACTACATAGATGGGACTCATAGTGATTCGCCTGTCTCCAGCCTCCCAAGCGCTGGGATTACAGGCAAACGCCACCACACCCAGCCTCAAGCACCATCTCAGCATGCCCCAGGGATGGGGCTGGCACAGCACACCAGAGATCAAACCCCAGCCTCTATCCTCTGCCTAAGCAGGTTCTGTAGTCTGCTGAGCATATATATTTATGATTGTTATCTCTTCCTCTAGCATTTTCCCCTACCAAGTACTTAGTGATCTTTTAAAATGTCTTTTGATCATGCTTGGTTTGAAGTTTACATTGTGAGCAACCAGAATAGCTACCCTAACTTTTTGTCTCTATGAATTTTTCTTTGAGTTACATGTGTTTCTTGTATGCAGCATAATGTTGGGTTTTGTTTCTTGATCCACTCTGCCAAGGTGCTTCTTTTGATTGGTGAATTAAGGCCATTTACATTGATGGTCCTGACTGAGGTATGTTGGCTTATCTTTGTTTTTGTTTTTGTTTTTTTGTCTTTTTGAGACAGGGTCTCACTATGCAGTTCAGGCTGGTCCTGAGCTCACTTTTGTAGCCCAGGCTGGTCTCGAACTCGCACTGATCCTCCTGCCTCAGCCACCCGAGTGCTGGGATTACAGGCGTGAGCCACCACGCCCGGCTTGTTGGCTTATCTTTGTCATGTTATTTTCCTACTGTAGGATCCTCTTTCTTCTCTCGACCTAATTGCTTACTCTGCTTGATGGTTCCTTCCTGCTCTTGTTCTTGAAGTTGTCTCTTCCTACAATGTCTGTCAGGACTCTTCATAGGGTTAATTTCACGGTCACAAACTTCTTCAGTCGTTCTTTCTCATGGAAGCATCTCATCTCTCCATGGTTTTGCAGGGTACATCAATCAGGGTTGGACATCGTTTTCTTTCAGGACCTGAAATACTTCATGCCAAGCTCTTCTTGACTTGATGGTTTGTGTTGAGAAATCTGGCGTGGTTCCGATGGGCTTTCCATGGTAGCCAGTCTGTTTCTTCTCTCTAGCAACTCTTTTTTTTTTTTTTTTTTTTTGTCTTTGAGACAGGGTCTCGCTATGCAGTTCAGGCCGGCCTTGAGCTCACTTTTGTAGCCCAGGCTGGTCTCGAACTCGCACTGATCCTCCTGCCTCAGCCTCCCGAGTGCTGGGATTACAGGCGTGTGCCACCACACCTGGCTAGCAACTCTTAATATTCTGTTTTTTATTGAATTTCTGGGCTCTTGATAATTATGTGCCTGGGTGTAGATTTATTCCGGTTATGACTAATTGTAGTTCTATGTTCCTGACTAACTACAGGTCAGATTCTTTTTTCATGCTTGAGAATTCTGCTATCACTTCTGCGAATAGTGCGTGTCATTTGTATTGACTCCTGGTGCTTCATTGATGTCTCTCAGTCTTCTGTTGTTTTTCTTTGTATCATCTTGTAGCTGTTGCATTGTTCATTCCTGGTTATTTGTTATTTTTAAGAGATCTTTAAAAAAAAAACAACTCCTACTGATCCTCCTGACTTAGCCTCCCCAGCACTGGGATTACAGGTATGCATCACCATACCTGGTTTTGGTGGCCAGCTTGGTGTGGGACTGCCACGGCATATAGTACTGAGGATCGAACCCAGGACTTTGCACTTGCCAGGCAGGTGCTTAGAGCACTGAGCTATCTCCCCAGCACTAAATACTCTTTGTACTCCTTTTCTTACCCTAGTTTTTCTAGAACATCAGTAACTTGAACATGGGATCCCTTAGTTCTATTCCATAAGTCCTGTGAAATATTTATTGGTGACTAAAATAGAGAGGTGAAGTTAAGCTGTCAGAAGACAAACATGTGGAATCTATCAGCACTTGCTTGTACTTCGGGATAGGTAATCTTGATCACCTACAGAAATATCTGGGTCGGAAATAAGATCTGGGACCAGGA
Source organism: Myocastor coypus (assembly GCA_004027025.1). Taxonomy (NCBI): domain Eukaryota; kingdom Metazoa; phylum Chordata; class Mammalia; order Rodentia; family Myocastoridae; genus Myocastor; species Myocastor coypus. The sequence goes on from PVJA010002376.1 coordinate 4,912, forward strand.
TCCACTTGGGGTAGAATTTGGGGAGATGGGAGATGTCAGCAGGATAGACTAAGAAGGAATAGCAGAAGACCAGAAGCGCAATTAGGAAGAAATTATTCCCAGAGGCAAGAAAATAGTGCGCACTAAGGGGCATGCAAAAATAGCACAGTTGGCAACTTTCTTTTTAAAATTTATTTCTATATGAGCCGAGTGAAAATTATTTTTCTGTCCCCCACCTGACCTCATCATTGAGCCTGTGAATGTGTAACTAAAGTGCAGGCCCTCGGGAGGACGCACCAATGGGAAGTCCTGATGCAACCTGGACTCCAAGCCGCACTGTAGTTAATCTTGCTGGTTTGTATTGTCACTGCAGAGTGCAGCCATCTCGAGAGACCAAAATGTGTCTTCAGCCAGCTTAGTTATAAGTGTCATTCCGCGATAATAACTTCAAGTCTGACTCCCAGCCCAACTTCAGAGGTAAGTGCCAAGGTGCAGAGATGCAGTAAGTAAAATCCAGTTGTCACCTTGCATAAGAAGCGAGGGGTAAGACATAACCTAGAATTGCTATAGTGAAGAGGATTAGGTGTGCACTAGGAACTTCACCAACTAGCGCAGCTAGCGTCTAGAAGGGGCAGCGTGCCAGCCTGGAGATCACCCCAGGATGGGAAGGTCTTGGAGCAGAGCCCAGAGACCTGGCCACTCAGATAAGGATCCACATGAACCTGCCACGGCTTCAGGTCCACGTGAGCCCACAGCAGATAGGAAACCCTCCCAGACCTCGTGCCCTACAGCATGATCAGGCCAGGTCCTGGGGCCGACACTGGCTAGGGACAGAGACCGAGGATGGAGCTTTCTAGAGATAGTGCAGCACTTTATACCAGGTGGCTTAGCAGGAGTTCAGGGACATGTTCTGTGAGAGCCACGCTCTTCCAGCTGGTGCAAGGTGAAGAGAGCATCTCCTCACTCGGCCCAAGGGTTGCCGTCTACATCAAATGCCATGAGCTCAACACCAGCCACCCAAAATACAGAGACCGAAAAACAACTACAGCGATAGCAAAACTTCAAGACGTCAGTGCTCCTGGAGTAGAGACCACCCTCTGTCCCCTCAGCACGCTGTCCTTCTGTGCACTGAACCCCAGGAGACTTACATTGTTTTTATTACCTCTCTCACTCAATTTCACATCTCATCATTGGCTCTACTTGTTCCTCTTTCCCTAAAATCTAGAGCAGTGTCCGAAATAGTCAGGCTTTATCGACTTTTATAAAGAGATTTATGAAATAAGTATTGCTGATTAAATGTATAGGTGATATGTGAGGGAAAAAAAAAAAGACAAGAAAGACAGACAGACTGAACTCGGATGCCCATAACAAGTGCAGGGAGGCAGGCTTCAGCGCGTCCCTTTACAGTGACATGGCTTGTGGATGAAAGACTGGAGGAGCTGAAGTCTCTTAGCTCCAGGGCTCCCTGCTGTTGGCCACACAGCGCGTGGCTCAGCGAGGTGCAGCCAGCTCAGGGCCAGTGACCGACTCGATCCAGGCGGACTCGGGGATTCTGCCCTACTCGGCCACCGACCAACAAGGCAAGCTAATTAAACTCTTTTAAAACAATGTGTAAGCCAGGCGCGGTGGCTCACGCCTGTAATCCCAGCACTCGGGAGGCTGAAGTAGGAGGATCGGTGCAAGTTCGAGACCAGCCTGGGCTACCAAAGTGAGCTCAAGGCCAGCCTGAACTGCATAGCGAGACCCTGTCTCAAAAAGACAAAAAAAATAAAAAATAAAAAAATAAAATAAAATAATGTGTGTCCGAGTAAGTTCGCAGTATATGCTGGTTGCGCTCCTCGTGGAGGGCAGACGCACACGCGGGGCACGCACCGCCTGGCGGCGCCCCGCCCTCCCACCTCCCTCTTACCTCGAGCCCTTCAGTCTCCACAATGCTACCTGCCTGGATGTGACATGCCTCTTTTTTTCTTTATTTGCTCTTCAAATTATTTACATTTTGGGTCTCCATGTTTGAGGAACCATCTGATATTTAACCTTCTATGACTGGCTCATTTTACTTAGTATTATGGCCTCAAGAATCATACGTTTTCCAATAAATAACTTGCTTTTGTCCTCCTTTAAGGCAGAGCATTACTCCACTGTGTTTAAATGCTACATTTTCTTTATCCATTCAGGTCTTCAAAAAATATATAGGCCTTTTTTAACTCTTCAATCTTAGCTTCTTCATCAAAACATATTAACAGTATTCCAGTACTTGGGAGCTGAGGCAGGAGGATCGGTGTGAGTTCGAGACCAGCCTGGGCTACAAAAGTGAGTTCAGGGCCAGCCTGACCTGCGTAGCAAGAACCTGTCTCAAAAAGACTAATAATAATAATAATAATAATAATAATAATAATAATAATAATAAACAATAACAATAAAGGTACCTATTGCATAGGACCGAATGACCACCTAAGTAAAATAACACCTGTCAAATGATCAGCACCGTCTGATCTTAGTAAATACCTTGAAAATATTACCCATTATTACTGTAATAGGCCAAGAACAACTTCTCTTAAGTGTCCCAAGTGCTTCGCGTGCCTCCTCCCCCGTGAAAATGCCAGCCAAGCCCTGCGATCTGCCTGCATTGCAGCAGATTCTATGATTTAACACAGAATGAGTCTTTTCTAAAGAGTGGCAAATGGGGCCCGGCAGGATGGCTCAGTGGTCTAAAGCACCTGCTTGGGAAGGCTTGGGCAGCTTCAGGGACCGCGATTCGATCCGTGGCACCACATGCTGCGCCGGCCCTGCCCTCGGGGTGGGCCGAGCCAGCCATGGAAATGAGTGAGTGAACAACCAAGGGTTCTGAAGCAAGAAATAAATTAATTAATTAAATTAAATTTAAAAAACACAAAACAATAAATAAATAAATAAATAAGTGGCAAATGAGACTCGTTAGGCATATATAAAACGTTGTCCAAGAAGGACTGGCAAGATAGCTCAGCAGTCTAAAGCGCCTACTTAGACAAGCTTAGGCAGCCACAAGGACTGTGGTTTGATGCCCAGGACCATATCCTGCGCCAGCCCTGCCCCTAGGGCTGGCTGAGCCAGCCATAACATAAATAAATAAAATACAATGTTATCCAAGGATATATTGAATTCTTGATTTAATACAAAAGTAGCGAAACCTGCTCTTTGAATAGCACCAGTGGATCTTCCACGGTGCTGCTGGAGCTGGCCTAAGTGTTTCTGGAAGCTGCGGTGCGTTTGTTCTGCTCCCTCATGGAGTCCAAGTTTATGCCCACACTAGGCAGGTCAGCCAGGCCATGCAGACCCATCCAGAGTCGAGATGATTTATGTCTGTATTTAAAGAATAGCAGTCTGTGCATAGATTTAGAGCGGACATTCGCCAAGTCTCTTACAGAGGGAGTCTCAGGTGGGAGTTGAGGTAGGAAAGTAGAATTAGAAGCAAAGCTCTCCCAGCAAGTGTCCAGCAGGCTGGCCGGACAGACCACCTGCCCAGGAAGGTCTTCCGCTCGCAGTGGCTAATGGAGAGTTCGATCCGTCCCTGTGCTTTTCTGAGCAGCTCACATGTTCCAAGAGCTCTGGAAAATTCTCGAATGGGGTGGCGTGGCGTTGGTGCCCCCCAACAGCCCTGAGGTGCTGTTCTGAGTAAACACACGCCAGGAGGCAATGTGAACGCGCACCGTTTGGGTCCAGCCCAGCCTCCTCTTTCCTGCCTTTCTCAGAAGCGGACTTCCCCAAATGGTCTGGTGCGCACACACGCGCATGCCTCTAAAATCTGGCTCTAAACTGGAACAGACCGCCCTTGGCTCAGCCGTGAGCCCACTCAGATGCTGCCTCCTCTCCCCAGCTTTTAGGAACCTGGAGGCTGTTGCAGTCTACCTTTCTCTCCCTGTGACCAAATGTTGTCCACCAATCCAAATGGAGAGAAGCCGGCAAGGCGGAAGGGGTGCGGGCCAAGGCACCGAGGACAGAACCAGGACAGGAAAGCCCGGCTGGTCATCTTCTGCCTCTGACTTTCTGACTTCTGAGGAGATGGTGTCTCGGTCGTCTCTGAGGTGCAGAGAGCTCGGGTACTGAAACAACCAACTTTTAAGTGGATCTGCTTTCTCAACTTCGCGTGGGTCAGTGCTCTTCTCAGGAGAACTGCTGGTGCAGTTCTGGGCAGCACCAGGGACCTTCTAAGGCCGCTCGTCAACTGTGCAGGGATTGTGCGGAGCGGGGAGAACGGTGGTGCCTGCTCTCGTTTGCCTGATGGTGAGCACCCTCAGGAGATACCTAGCGATCTATCCACGGGCCTGTCTGCCGAAACAATGTCTCCTGGGAGTTGTTTTCTGGATCAACTAGCTTATAAGACATTTCCTGCTATTTGAGTCATTTTCTTTGAAATAACAAGGACGAGCTGTTTCAAATTAAGATTTTATAGTTGGGAGCCCATGGGAACTGTATTCTCCACTGGGAAGTAGCCAGTCTATCGCCTAAACCAACACATGTAAAGCTTTTCTAGTTAACCACTGAAATGAGAACCAGAGATAGCTTACATTCCTAAAACCTTAATGATCAAAACCATAAGAACGAAATTTCTTTGAAATCTTATATTTTTCCCATGCTCCAAATTGAAGAATATCTTCCTCCCACTCTATACTATCTCTCTATGCTTCTTCCCATGCTAAATTACATCCCCCAAGTTTTCTTCTAAGGTCCTGGGGATTGAGTCCAGGGCCTTCACACTGAGCGGCATCCCCAGACCTTTCTATTATGTTATTTAGCAACAAGGTCTCGCTAAATCAAGTTGCCCAGGCTGGGCCTAAATGTGCAATCCTCCTGCCTCAGCCTTTTACAATGCTAGGATCACAGGTACGCCCAGCCCTAAAGCTGATCCTTATAAAGGTTATGTCATGTTGACACTAGAGCTTCACCTTCTCCCAGGATACGGCTCTGTGCCCTCTGCGTTCTAGAATGCATACGTTCCAGGGCAGGAAGCCTGCCTGGACCCCAGTGGCACTGCCACCCCCCCAGGGGAGGCGAGGAACGAGGGCAGCAAAGGACGCTGTGCCTGACATCTGGTTCTAGTTGGTGCCGACACAGGGCCGACAAATTCTGTGACTGTCCATTCTGTGCCATCCTTTGAAGCCCGGTCCCTTCCCCACAGTGACACGAGTGCCGCTGCGGGTGGACGGCTTCCAGAGGAGGACGCAGCAGCATTTCAATTTCTTCAGCGGCACTCTGAGTCTCACAGCGTCCTGTGCATCTGCGGTGGATTTCTCCTCTCACCCAGGCCTTGAGATCAAACGAGGCCTGCTCACTCCCCTGAGCAAGAGTCACCCGGAGAGGGGGACTTCCGTCCCATAATCAGAGCGGCCTTCCTGAGCCTACAGAACTCCAGGCGCCCCTGAGACTTGCACCTCCCGCGTCCTAATGAATTGAGCGATTCTGTTTACACTGACTTAATTCAATCCCAAGACGCTGTGCCGGCACGGAGACTAGACTCTGGACCCCAGGGCAGGGGGAACTGAGAGCCCCAACACAAGGGCACACCTGTGGGCCACCACACAGGACTCCGGGCACAGAGGAGTCTACCTCCTTTCCTTACTCTCACTCATGGAAGAAAAATTAAAAGCACTGTCCCTCGATCTCTACCCAGAGCCTTGCAATGTTTAGACAAACATTTCCCCACTCCTCCTTAGAAAACAATGAAGGGTGAGGGTCTCTGTTATTGTTGGCATTACAGTGGCAGAAGAAGCCTTATGAGGCGCAGTCCAGGCTGTGATTGTGTCTCTAAGTCTGGGCACACCGTGACCTCAGACTTTAGGTTTCTGATCCCAGGTGTTCTTCCAGCGAATGGCCTGGAGTTCAGCCGAGGGCACGAAGCTCTCAGGGGGCAGCGCGGCCTGCTCGAGGCCTGCAGTCCACGCTGAGGCTGAGCCCTGATGCTCCGCAGTCAGACTGCGATCGAGCCCGACTCTCACTCTCTGGCTCAGACCTTGCAGAGGAAGCTCCTGATCTTAAACTATGTGTCTGCACTGGTTAACTGCAGCTGGCAACAGGGCATGCTTGGTAAGACAGTTTATAGGCAAAGCAAGCTGACCCCTCAGAAAGCACTTGTCACAGTGCCTCGCATTTGGTATACCAGAAGTGATCGTGTGCCATAAGAGAGAGTCCCTGCCCCGAGGCCTCTGCCCCTATGTTTGGGATCCTAACATATAACTGGGTACGGCACTTACAGACACCATGAAGGGCCGCACATCAACCTAAAATCACACGTGATGAGCAGCACAGAATTTCAGAGAGAGGAAAGACTGAAGCTAGAGCGTTTGGGGAAGATTTCACAGAAGAACTAACCTAGAATTGGGGAATTGGGAAGGGTTTGGCTAAGCTAAAGAGAGGAGGCAGTCGTTTGAGATGGAAAAGCAGGCATCGGAAGCAGGGTGGGGGACCTGGGAGAGAGACCGGAAGCAGGGTGGGGGACCTGGGAGAGAGACGGGAAGCAGGGTGGGGGACCTGGGAGAGAGACGGGAAGCAGGGTGGGGGACCTGGGAGAGAGACCGGCAGGCCGACCGTGCAGGGCAGCACGGCCAGCCACGTGCCACCACGGAGCTAAACCTGCAAAGCAGATCTAAGTAGCCTGGGGTAACTGGCAGCTTCGTGAAGGTGGAAACTGAACCAGGAGGAGGTCAGTGAAGTTCCCAAGCAGATGAGCAGCATGACAGTAAAGAGCAGGGTGGGGTGTGAAGGGGACGGGGGGGGGGGGGGGGGGGGGGGGGGGGGGGGGGGGGGGGTGCGAAGCAAGGTGGCGGTCTCCCGCCCAAGTCCGCTTGTAAGTAACAGCAGAAACCGCGTGGTGGGGCATCCCAGGGGCTACAGAAGTGAGCACGAGGCCAGCCTGAACTGCACAGCGAGACCTTGTCTCGAAGAAATAAAGTAACGGCAGACAGAAAAAAACTGGGTCAGGGCCAGTGAAGCGGCTCAGCGACTGAGCGCCTGCTTAAGCAAGCGCAGGGACCGGGGTTCGATCCCCGGCATCACAGGTCGGGCCGGCCCAACCCCCGGGGTGAGCTGAGCCCGCTCGGAGATCAGGTGTGGTGAAGCAGGCCTGTAATCCCAGAGCTAGGGAGGCTGGAAACAGGAGGATCACCACGGATGCGAGCCGTGTGGCGAGACCCCGTACCAAATTTTTTTAAAAAGGAAGCGGCTGGATCCCTGAGAAACAGTTACAGCAACAGCCAGTGAAACTGAAAGGATGAACTATCCATGTTTAGCATCAGGTTGGACAAAGGAGAGGAAGGAGTGGAATACATCGGCAAAGTCTCGGAGTGCTGCGATCTGTAGCAGAGTTTATGATGCAGTATGCTGTGCCACTGTCACAGTCCTTATTGCAGCTGCCTGCAAAATTCTAAGTTCCTGAAGATGAGTTTCACGGGATGAGCTGACACCTCATCTTACCCATTTGATAATATCAAACTTTAGGTTGACGGCTCATTAATTTCTTCAGCAAATACTTCTTTGAGTCTCTTCTGTTTCAAGCACTGCCGGACATCAGGATGAAACCAAGAACCACTGAAGAGCCCACCGCTGAGCACTTTCCAACCTTTGGTACTTGAGGGTAGGAGAGGAAAGGCGAGCAGGTAGCAAATGTTAGTTAAACTATACGACCTGCAAATGCAGTTGATACGTTCCGGCCCTTGTATGAATTGCTGCATTGCTGTGGCCATCTAATAGGGCTGATGCCTGACGACAAAAGCCCGTCTTCCCCAACACCATCTCCCGCTCTGCCCTAACTCCGTCCGGGACAGCACAGGTGCCTTCCTCCCTTCCCACTCCCTCAGGGAAGGTCCCAGTCAGCTCCCTCATGTATGTCTAAACATCCCCTCCAAACTCCACCCCTGGCAAAAGGCCATAAAAGCCTCAGCCTCCCATTGTTCCGAGAGAGAGAGAGAGAGAGAGAGAGAGAGAGAGAGAGAGAGAGAATCCTCATCATTCCCCACACTCTCTCTCTGCCCTCAAAGATAATGAAAGCCCTTTCCCTTTTTCCTTCTGCCTATTTGGCAGCTGTTCTGGCGCCTGAAAAACCCTATTAGAAATTCCACCTGTCACTTTGGAGGAGCTCCAGGAATGGCGCTGAACAGAAGGGCTGGGGAAGCCTCCCGTGAAGACGGAAATGCCCTGAGAATCCTATCTTTTTCTTCTGAGTAGGTCCAATTCCTGACACATGGAAGAGATGAACAGGACTTTGAAGATACAGTTCTTCTTCCGGCCCTTCTCCTCGGACCCTGAGGTCCAGATGGCTATCTTCGTGGCCTTCCTGGTGATGTACCTGACCACGCTCGGTGGAAACGCCACCGTGGCTGCCGTCATCCAGACCAACCCTTGCCTCCACGTTCCCATGTACTTCTTCCTAGCCAACTTGGCAGTTCTGGAAATTTTCTATACATCTTCCATCGCACCCCTGGCCTTAGCCAACCTCCTGTCCATGGGGAAAACTCCCGTTTCCCTCACAGGTTGTGGAACCCAAATGTTTTTCTTCGTCTTCTTGGGAGGGGCTGACTGTGTCCTTCTGGCAGTCATGGCTTATGACCGGTTGGTGGCCATCTGCCAGCCGCTGAGATACGCCCTGCTCATGCGCTGGCGCCTGTGTGTGGAGCTGGTGGCAGGCAGCCTGGCGCTCGGCTTCCTGCTGTCACTGCCCCTGACCATTCTGGTCTTGCACCTCCCCTTCTGCCGCAGCACTGAGATCTACCACTTCTACTGTGACATGCCTGCTGTCATGCGCCTGGCCTGTGCAGACACGCGGGTGCATCAGACAGCGCTTTACATCACCAGCTTCATCGTCCTGAGCGTCCCCCTCACACTCATCTCCGTCTCCTACGGCTTCATCGTGGTGGCCGTGGCGCAGGTCCGCTCGGCCGAGGGGCGTCGCCGAGCCTGCTCCACCTGCTCCTCGCACGTCCTCGTGGTCCTCCTGCAGTACGGCTGCACCAGCTTCATCTACTTGTCCCCCGTTTCCAGCTACTCCCCCGAGATGGGCCGGGTTGTGTCTGTGGTCTACACCTTCATCACCCCCATTTTAAACCCCTTCATCTACAGTGTGAGGAACAAGGAACTGAGAGACGCCCTGAAGAGGGCGCTGAGAAAGCTCTAGGTGGGCTGGTCCCGCGCTTTACCTAAACGGGGCACTTCTGAGGGCGAGTGCCGGGCGACTCGTGAGCACGCTAGTGCCGAGCGGGGGCGAAGGCCTTAGTGCGTTCTACTGCACTGCACAAAACTCAGTAAATAAAAATGAAAGTAATTGTCCTTTCATCCAGGTAGGACAGGACTGTCACAAGCAAACTGAGATACGGAACCTGTTGTTGTAGGACTGTCAGGGAAAGATTAGTCCTATTGTTTTCCTGAAAGTAAAGCTATGTCACATAGAGTAGGATGATGCCCTAGACAGGAACAAAAAGAGGTGACTCAAGATTTATCGGACAGCAGGCCAGCAAGATGACTCAGCAGTCTAAAGCATCCGCTTAGGCAAGCTGACCTCAGAGACCGCAGTTGGATCCCCAGCACCACGTGCTGCACCAGCCCCCCCCCCCCCGCCCCGCCCAGGGCAGGCTGAGCTGGCCACTTTATATATATATGGTTTATCAGACAGCAGCTACACACTCAGCACGTGGCAGGGCGTCTCACCTACTCCACAGCATCACACAGTATCATCCATCATCTTCCCTTTTAGCAAAGGAGAGTGAACTGGCTAAGAGAAGATTTGTCCTTAGGAAACAGCGTGGAGAGCTGCGGAGTGAGGTCGCTTTATACGCTGACTCTGGCCTGAGCTGCGCTGCCCTGAGGGCTGTAGGGAACCGCTGAACCCAGGTCCCCCGTATACCCAGGTCCAGCTCCCCGCCTCCCTTCCTACCCAAGGGCAGGGCTAAGCCAGAAGACTCAAGGCATTCCCTTCAGGGTCAGAAGGTCACATTCTAGAGCACTGACCAGGCCGCTGTACTAAGCAGCCAAAAGAGGCAGAGAAGACCAAACCCGTTTGCTGCGTGAAGGGGAACTTCCCTCGGGCATCTCTCGGTTTTTAACCACAGTGAAAACTCCCGGCAGTGCTCCCGTGGAAGAGCATCCCTGGAAGAAAAAGGATGCTAGGGAGGAGAATGTTGTTTAAGCCAATAAGTACAACCAGGGGAAAAGATGAAGCGGGCACAGCCGAGCCGGTAGAATCTTGCTTTCAGGCATCTCCTCTCTAGCGTCTTGGGTAAGCCCCCGAGAGGAGATGCCTCCAAGCAAAGAGTGTGCTAGCTCGCCCCACGGCCCTTCCACTCCTTCCCAGACCAGCGGAGTTGCTGTGCTCTGCGTGTTATCCGGAGCGGACGTCTGGCTACCAATAGCTGTCAACCTCTGGCCCCGCGGGACAGCTCCTGAAGCGTATCAGGACGGATTTTATATCTTGCTTGCGTCTCCACGCCTCTCTCCTCTAGAGCACCTCCAGCGCTTCCTCCAGGAGGTTCTGTCGTGGTCTTTCCCCAACCCAGTCGCCTTCCGGATTTCCTACAGTTTCGTAACTTTCTACAAATTTTCACCCAGAAATAGTCACAGTACATCGAGAAGGCTTTGTTCTGAAGAACCGTTCCTTTTTAGGACCCGGAAACTAAATTTCTATTAATTCGTTTGGGTTATTTACACGTATACATTTGGTATCAAATGAAGTTCAATAAATTATCAAGATGAGAAGGACAGGAGAGGGACTGGGGAAGATACATCTCCGTATGTAAGGAGGATGGCTTGGATAACTGCACGCTTGATTTCTGCTAGTCTGTGGAAAGGAGCAGTTAATGTTTAATTGTGTGCATGTGTGTGTTTCTGTTTCTTTTTGTTTTTCCTTCTCTCTTAATTTCTTATAACTGTTTTTCTGACTTTACGTGCATAGATCCATTAATCTGAACAACTCATCTGAAGACAGCATTATGCAATACAAGTACTGTCAAATTCATATTCTGTTTAGAGAAATTCTGTATCATTTCTGATTTTTTTTTTTTTTTTTTTTTTTTTTTTTTTTTTTTTTTTTTTTTTTTTTTTTTTTTTTTTTTTTTTTTTTGCTTTTTAATACTATTTTGTAAAAGCCAGGCATGGTGGCGCACGCCTGTAATCCCAGCGCTTGGGAGGCTGAGGCAGGAGGATCAGTGTGAGCTCAAGACCAGCCTGAGCTGCATAGTGAGACCCTGTCTCAAAAAGACAAAAAAAAAAAAAAATACTTTGTATTCTATTTTAAAAAATAAAAAACTTAAAAGTGACATTCCATAGCTTTTTAAAAATATTTCTCTTTTTTATATTTTAACGAGAATTTTAAAAAGTTTTAAAAAACCACAGAATTTCACTAAATAAAATGGCAGGAGTTCAGCAATGATTGTTATTACATATTGTTGTCTTCAAATGAGTTTTTCAGATTACCAGATGTAAGCATGCAAAATTGGTTAAAAAAGAAAAAAAGAAAGACGGGAGGCTGAGGCAGGAGGATCTGTGCGAGTTCAAGACCAGCCTGAGCTACAGAAGTGAGCTCAAAGCCAGGTGTAGTGGTACACGCCTGTAATCCCAGTACTCAGGAGGCTGAGGCAGGAGGATCGGTGTGAGTTTGAGACCAGCCTGGGATACAAAAGTGAGCTCTAGGCCAGCCTTAACTGCATAGCCAGACCCTGTCTCAAAAAGACAAAAAAAAAATAAATAAATAAAAAAAAGAAAGAAAGAAAGAAAAGAAATTAAAAAGAAAAGAGCTAGAACCAGCTCGGTAGCTCAGTGGACAAAAGCACCTGCTTAGGCAGAGCGCAGGGGCCAGAGGTTCAATCCCTGGTGTTCCATGCCGTCCCCACCGCCAGGGCATGCTGAGATGGCAGTTGAGACTGGGCATGGTGGCACAAGCTCCTGTAATCCCAGCATTTGGGAGGCTGAAAGCAGGAGGGTCACTACAAGGCCGATCTATGTAGTGAGACCCTGTATACCCTGTAGACCTGTACTAAATCATTAAAAAGAAAAAAAATTAAAAAGAAGAGAGGGAGAAAAATTAAGCATTAATTGTGTAAGATTCCACATCTTTTTACCCATGCCTCAGCTGATGGGCATCTGGGCTGTTTCCCAGATTTAGCTGTGGCAAATTGTGCTGCTGTAAACAGGGTTGCTCCTATATCGCTAAGCTACAATGTTTACAGTTCGTCTGGAAAAGAGAATTTTAAAAAGTCAAAAGATGAGCTGAATTTGACATGATTTAATATGCGTTGCCTCATACGGAGTCTTAGTAATCACCAGTCTTTTCAAAACGCAGAATTTTGCCAGGGGCCGGAAGTGAGACGCCATCTTTCTGTTGCGAAGCCCAGTAGCAGTGACATGTGTATTTGTGTCTGTGACTTCACCTGGTGAGGGAAAGACAGAGTTGGGTAGCTGGGAAGGCCTCAGGAAGGGAGTGTGTCCTTCAGCCCTCTGTCCCCACCAGGGCGCAGCACGTACAGGACCCAGGGGACCCACCACGGAGCAACGCATTGCATTGTAGGGAGCACATGTCTTGCTCCTCAGGACAATTGTGTGTTCCTGCCAGGCACGCTGTTGTGGGTCTGTGACCCCAGCTCTCTGGGGGCTGAGGCAGGAAGATGGAAGGCTAACGCTCAGCCTGCCAACTGAGTGACTTAGTGAGATGCTGTCTCCAAAGAAAAATGTTAAAGAGCTGGGGATATGGCTTTGTGTGAAGTCCCTGCATCCAGTTATTCAATTGATGCACTCCCTCAGAAATGCGGATACGTTGTAACTTGCTCTGAAGCTCGGGTTACTGACATCATCTCCTTCTAATACTGGCAAGCCGGCTTCATCTGCCTAGATGTGTAGGAAGCCCTCCTTTCTGTTTACTGAGTCCATATTGCTAGAATTAACTTACTAGACTTCTGGCTTCATTCTTTCTTTTTTTTTTTTGGTCTTTTTGAGACAGGGTCTTGCTATGAAATTCAGGCTGGCTTTGAGCTTGCTTTTGTAGCCCAGGCTGGTCTCAAACTCACACTGATCCTCCTGCCTCAGCCTCCCGAGTGCTGGGATGACAGGCGTGCGCCACCACACCCAGCTCCGGCTTTATTCTTGAGTCTCACAGTTATGCCTGGAGGTCACCCGCTGTCCACTGAGAATTGTTGTAGCATGCCACATATATGTCCCTAAGATCCCCGCCTGGTGTAGTCAGGCCCAGGGTAACGAATCTGAGGGGCCGAATAATTATGCTTCAGGCTTGGCCTCTCAACAAATCTCCCGCAGCGCCAGCCTTCAAAGCCGCAGCTTCCATTTCTGCATAGTGTGAATTTCCAAGTCTTGCAGCTCACGATTTCTTTGGTTTCCTTTCCACAGCCTTTATAATTCCCCTTGCCAGCCTCAGGGACAGAGAAAATTGGAAACAAGGATCGCTTCTCCCTGCGGACACTCCTGGTCGTCGAGGTAGTGGCGGCTACTCCAGCGCATGCACAAAGCCCGTCAGAGGATATTGTCACTAATAGAACCTCCGTGAAGCAAAAATCGGAGCGCATGCTGTGTCGGACTGGGAAGCGTGCTCAGCACAGACAGAGGACTGACCCAGGGCCTTGCAGCCTGGGAGGGCAGGAACAGGGCTCCTGCTCTGCAGGGCCTGTGGAGGCCACCCCACTGGCTCCACACATCTGTGCATGTCCACCACGCGGGCCTCCTCTGCCATCTGCTTGGTGGACACTCACATCCCATGCCACAAGGGTCCCTTTGCTGGCTGTCGATCTGCACAGACAGCATGGACCTCCGCTGGGGACCGCGAGCCAGTCAGGCGAATGACCGCAAGCACGCGCAGCTTGCTCTACACACAGCTCAGCCCTCTGGGTCTGTCACTTCCAGTGTCACAGAGGGAGAGCCCTTTGGGCCACCTCACCTAAGATCTTCCTTTTGGAAGGAAGGCAGGACAGGAGGAGGGGAGGGAGGGAGGAAAGAAGAGGGGAAACCGAGGGAGACAGAGACGTAGGGGAAGAAGAGAAAGAGGAAGAGGAGGAAGAAGAGGAGAGGAGACGAGAGAGCGGGTAGGACCAGAGACAATCAGGCGACCAGCGAGAGGCAGCACCAGCCAGCAGCCAGGTGGCAGTCAGCCCGTGAGCTTCCGGGGTGACCACAGGAGCAGCATTTAAATTCTAGAGTGGAAGTTGGTCTCAGAGCCAGGGCACAGCTCGGCAGCATAGGCGCCTACCTGGCAAGCACAAGGGCCTGAGATCGATCCCTGGTACCAAAAAATAAATAAAATAGAATAAGAAATAAAATTTCATACTTAGGAGGTAAATTTTTTGCTTTATTTTTACATATTTTGCAACCATTCTACATATTTTTGTACATACTTGATTCTCCAAGTACCTGTGGAATCCAAATGACGTTAGTTTGCTCTTCCTCTACCCACATCTGGCAGCAGAAGAGTGTGTCCAGCACCCGTAAGTCAGAGCAGCTGCCCTGGAGCGACAAGCGTCTCTCTGCATCTCCTTCTTGGTCCTGCCCAGTCAACCAGCAGCAGAAATCAACGCCAACAAACACCTCCAGCTGACACTGCCGCTGGGCGGCTCGCTCCCTCGTAGCCTGTTGAATCTCCCCTCCGCCTCTCAGGCAGCCTGAGTGTAGCAGGGCTGCCACGCCCGGCTCTCCCACTTGGGTCCGAGATCATCTCCTACGTCATTTCAAGCCAATTGTTCCATGGCTTGTGTGACTCACCAACTGGTTTTGGCCTTGCCAAAAAACTCTTTGTTTAAGGCATTTTTGTTATGATGTTAACCATAATGTGTGTCTCAGAGATAAACTCTTAAGTCTGTGGTATTTAGATTTGGAGAGAACCTGTTGGAGGACTGAGCCAAAGGTGGAATTGCTGAAGGTTGAGGCTGGACGCTGGCCAGGCGCGAGTTCCTTTACTCTTCTTTCTGTTTTGAAACGTTGATGTCATCTGCCATAAAAAGCACTTTTTTTTTTTTTTTGAGACAGGGTCTCGCTATGCAGTTGAGGCTGGTCCTGCGCTCACTTTTGTAGCCCAGGCTGGTCTCGAACTCGCACCAGTCCTCCTGCCTCAGCCTCCCAAGTGCTGGGATTACAGGCGTGAGCCACCACGCCTGGCTTAAAAAGCACTTTTAAAAGTATCCTAACACACAACTGTAAGAGTGTGTCACTGACTTAAGCTGTTCTTCTCAGCTTTTCACTCTCCCTCCACATAAACTTGCAGCACCCTAGAGGGGACAGAGTACCCTATTTGGCTTCACTGATACCGGTCGTGGTGACAGTGGAAGGTGACCTGACTTGACTGGAAAGGGGCTTCAGAGCTGGCTGCTTAAATAGGCAGCCCTCCTTCCATACCTTGAGGAGAACAGGCTGCTGCCACAGCAGGCAGCGGAGCCTGCAGTCAGGCCCCCGAAGGACACCTGTCCCACAGACCTGGTATGCCGTATGTTATGTGTCGGTGCTGAAAGGAACAGCAAGAAGACCCGATGAAGCTAGCTTAGAGGATTCACTGAGATTCGTCCTTCAATAAGCCAAGAACCCCCGAAACAGATCAGCTTTGCTCCAGGTAGTGAGCGTGGCCTCACGCACAGTCATCTCAGGAAAAGAGGACCACATGATTAGTCACGAACGTGACCACGAGCTCTATTACCTTCCACCCTCTCCCCATCATCAGTTTCACACAAGGGTCAACCATTAGCATTCCAAGCAAGGGAGAAAGCAACAAACGGAGCCCACAGGGGAGGCTGCTATCCATCACTGGAGTCCCAGCTCTCCGCGATTTTCAGCAACAGACCGCAGCTGTCCCTGGGCCCCATTCATTACACTCCATTTCTTGAAATCCTAGTTAGGCTACACTGGTACCCTGAGGCCTGAGCCAAGCCTACCCAGCCCTGAGCCCAGGACAGGGCCACACCCGTTAATGTAAGCAGACACATAAATAAACAAGAAACTCTTTTAAGCTATTGGGTTCAGGGTTAGTTTGTTATACACCATGGACTAGCTATTCAGTATAGACAACTGCTTCTCCCAAACTAAACATTTTCGTTAAAATGTTAAAAAAAAAAAAAAAAAAAAATAGGGAGGCTCAGGTAGGAGGATCATCACAAGTTCAAGACCAGCCTAGGCTACAAAGTGAGCGCAAGGCCAGCCTGGACTGCCTAGCAGGACCTTATCTCAAAAAGACCCCAAAAAAGCACAAATAGGTGGGGCCAGGGAGATAGCTCCATGGCACAAGTGCCTGCCTGGCAAGTGCAAGGTTGTGAGTTCGAACCTGGGTTCCATGCAAAAAAAAAAAGCACAAATAATGAACATTTTTGTATGTAAAGTTGCTCCACTTTTTCTGGTCATCAAACTCAGCTCTTTTTGGCAGTAGACTAAAGAAAAACAAAAGCAGGGGCTGGGGAGATGGCAAGCATAAGGGCCTGAGTTCAGTCCCTGGTGCCACCAAAAGAAAGAAAGCGAGGGAGAGAGAGAGAGAGAGAGAGAGAGAGAGAGAGACCTGCTCCTGCCACTTGGTGGGCTGGGGACTGAACTGCCCAGGAAGGGGAGGGAAAGGAGAGGCAAGGAGGAAGGCCTCTTCAGAGTCAGTGATAGCTTCTGGGGGATTTCAGGCCCTTTGCCGTCGTGGTAACAGGAGCGTTAAGGGGCTATAAGGTTTCCTCTTAGGCTGCTGGCTGCCACCACCAGGTTTATATTGTGGCTAAGCTGTCTGGCAGTAACAGCTTAATTTTTGGGGTTCTATCACCTCCCAGAGGCCAAAGGACCCAAGATTAGAGACAGGGCATCCCAGTGGGGTCTTCTGGGTATTGGGAAGTTATTTTCCACAGGGACTAAATTTGAGGTGAGCCAAGACATCCTCAAGCTGCTGTCTCTCAGTCATGACCAAGTCCAGCAGGGAGTGGGGGGAGCTATGCCTTGTCCCAGGCCATGAGGCAGTCACCCTGTCCAAGGAACACAAGGGCAGCTTCCCCTGTGGTCTCAGAGAGTGAGAGACAGGAAACCCAAGAAAGCTGGCCTATGCCAGATGAGGTGGATTGGGACTGGATGTAGGCTGGAGACAGCAAAGAGGCAGATTTCAGAAGAGGGGTGCTCGGCCCCTAGTGGGGGACGGGGGGCAGGGGGGGCAGTGCTGGGAGGCTTTTGACCCAGGAGTCACCCACATTGCATATCTGAGTCAAGGCAACCAATTGTTAGATGTTTCGCCATACAGTAAAAGCATAAGAAAGACAAAAGAGGCCTTTATTAACTTTAAAGACAATAAAGAGAGAATCCAAGGGAGATCAGGGAGATCTCAGGGATCCTCTGTCCTGAGACAAAGCTGAGACTTTTATGGGCTTTTGCCAGCGGTGGAGTTTGAGGCGTAGGTCTCCTGACAGCTAGGGAGCTCAGTGGGGTCTCCCTTGCGGCCCCTGAGAAGTGAGGAAACTGTAGCCAGGACTGGCTTGGACAGGAAGGGAGGCGGTGGTCTTGGCAAGGATAAGTTGCTGTGTTAAGGACTTCAGCCACGCTGGACAACCACCACGATACTTCAGCAACACCTACAAGGGCTGGAGCCTATTTTATTGGCATCTGTTCAATACACACAGTGACCACATCCATCACAGAGCGTTTGTACCTGCACCCTCCCCCCGTTCCCTTACCCTCCCTCTGCCCATTTTAAATGCTCTCCCCGCTCTGCTGGTCACAGCAGAGGCCACCTTGCCTCTGAGCAGGATGCCCCAGTGGCTTCAAGATGTCACGTGCCAGCTCTCTCTGCGGTGTCCTCTCAACCTGCCGGCATGCCCAGGACTCGACCGGCAGCCGGAGGGATGACGGGGGTCCAAGCCTACAGAATTCACGACAGGGGTAAAACTGGCAGGAGCAGGCGACTGATGGATGTGCCAGGGAGGCCCGGGCGTACTACTGTACTCAATGGCAGTGACAGAAACTGTAACAAGTGAAGAACTGTAGCCATTATAAAAATGTGTAACTGACAATGTGTTGTTAGCACAGTAAGGAATGTGATATTATATGAGGGCACATGGAGCACTTAGGGCACATGTGACTTGTAAACTTAGGGCGCAAGGAGCTGAAGCCCTTAGATATCTAAGTTCTAGTACAAGCACGGGCCTTATTACCCTAGGACAATGAGTTCAGAGTAATAACTTGCTGGATACATTTTCATATACTATTCCTCTCTCAAGATTATTTTTGTAGGGCTGGCCAAATAGTTCATCAGATTAAAGCGCCTGCTTAGGCAGAAGCAGCAAGGCCGGTTCGATCCCTGGCTCCCTGGCATGCAGTGCCGCCCCGCCCCCAGGGCATGCTGAGATATTTTGAGACTGGGCGTGACAGCACTTGTGAGGCTGTAAATAGGAGAATCCCTAGAGTCCCATCTACGTAGTGAGAACCCGGAGACCCTGCCCTAATATTTCCACATATTTGGTTACAGGGTCTCACTACGAAGTTCATACTCATAGTGATCCACCTGTTTCAGCCTTTCTTTTTTTTTTTTTTTTTTTTTTTTTGTCTTTTTGAGACAGGGTCTCGCTATGCAGTTGAGGCTGGTCCTGAGCTCACTTTTGTAGCCCAGGCTGGTCTCGAACTCGCACCAATCCTCCTGCCTCAGCCTCCCAAGTGCTAGGATTACAGGCGTGCACCACCACGCCCGGCTATGTTTCAGCCTTTCTAGCACTGAGATTACAGGCGTGCACCACCACACCTGGTCACAGAGGCTGGGGCAGGGTCGGCACTGCGTGGGGTACCAGGGATCAAACCCAGGTCCTTGTGCTTACCTAGGCAGGCACTTAAGACAGCCAGGCTATCTCCACAGCACTCTCTGAAGATTTTTAACATTCATTTCTAACTTTGCAAATATCAGTCGCCACCAGCGAATATGGCTTCTAAGTCTAACAATTACATGGCACAAAAAAGAGGGTAGCAAAATCTAATGATGACTTCTACAGAAAATAGTTCCTGTGCACTAATAAGAACTAAAATAGTCATAAAAATGCATTTTTATAAAATAATTTATAAATACTCTGTGAGAAACTGATTTCCTATCAGCTTTGAGTTCATATGTATTATTAAAAATTCCATGTTCAAAATTTTCAAAACTCACTACGTTCAAAATTCAGTCAGCATGGACTGACCAAATAGCTCAGTGGATTAAAGCGCCTGCAAGCAGGGGTTTGATCCCCTCGCCTGTTGTGCTGGCCCTGCCCCTAGGGCACACTGAAATGGCAACTGGGGCTGGACGTGAGGGTACGCGCCTGTGATCCCAGCTCCTGGGAGGCTGCAAACAGGCAGATCACTATGAGTCCAATCTAGAAGTGAGACCCTGAACACCCTGTAGACCCTTCCCTAAAACAAAAAAGTTCAGTCAGCATACTTTTTTCTTTTTCTCTGGTCAGCTCAGACTCCCCTGGAGTGAGGCTGGTGCAGCATGTGGTGCCAGGGATTGAACTGTGATCCCTGCAGTGGCTTAAGCTTTCCTAAGCAGGTGCCTCAGACCACTGAATCATCTTGCCGGTCCTACATACTTGACACAAAAAGAGATCATCACTGCTTTAACTGTTATTGAGAACTAAGTTGCTAAATTTGATTTTTTTAATTTAAAATAGGAAGAGTCTTTCACTAATTATGACAAGATGTTTTATCAGCCAGGCACCCCCAAAATGATCCTCCTCTAGAAGACATAGAATGAAAAAGACAAACGCAGAAGGAGGAAGCCAGGGAGATGGCTCAGTGGCTTAAGTGCCTGCTTGGCAAGCACAGGTCCTGAGTTCAATCCCTCGTACAAAAAACAGAAACAAACAAAAAACAACAAAAAAACACTACGTGTTAAGAGCAGAGGGAGGAAACTAGAAAGGCCGAACAAAATTACTACAGCTCCATATCAATCATGAGATCTAAGTTATTATAACCGCAGTGCTACTGACCAACAGGGCTTCCTACAATGAAAGAAAAAGGATTTCAATCCATACAACCTGGGTTTCATGTGGGGCTCAAGGCTGCAGACAATGAAGACATTATGCAGCTTCAGTGAGGTTCTACTGACTCATCTGTAAATGGGATTAATAATCTCAACCGTGCAAGAGCGGTGTTGGGGACGAGAGCCACATTTGCCCTGCGGAGCTGAGCAGCCACAGGGAGGTGTGCTGTTGGGCAGAGAGCTGAGACCATCAGGGATTTAACCAACTATGACAGCAAGATAGCACAGAGGACCGTAAGGACAGCTATTTAGAAGACCAGTGTCAATAACGGCTGGCTTTTAGTGACCGTCACCAGCAGCAATTTTATAATCATCACGTCATTTAATCTGCACAACTGTAAGGCACTGATGTTAGTAGGATTTGCACTGGGAAGTTCAGGGAAGCAGAGTTCACAGAGATTAAGTCACAGAGGTCACACAGTGGGTACAGAGTGCAGCCAGCTGATGACCTGCTCCAGGGTCTGCTG
The DNA here is from genome assembly GCA_004027025.1 of Myocastor coypus. Taxonomy (NCBI): domain Eukaryota; kingdom Metazoa; phylum Chordata; class Mammalia; order Rodentia; family Myocastoridae; genus Myocastor; species Myocastor coypus. Next base: position 25,324 of record PVJA010002376.1, read on the forward strand.
GGCCCCAGGTCCCCAGCTGGGCTAGACTTTATGGCCCACTAGACTTTGTGACCCAAATCATCTGACTGCCATGTCTTCATTGTTCAGCATATTTATAATCAGTCAAGGAACAATATTGGTCGGCGTAGTAAGACTCAGTTTTTAATTCCACGCAGCTCTGAACTCCTAACAGGCCAGTAGTATCTTCAGAGTCGAAACGTTGCAGATCCAGGGGCTGAGCCAGGAGTTCCTAATGGCGGTCTCTTTGTCCTGTCCTCTGGCAGCGTTTAGGGCTCCTTCCACACACTTGAAGGTCCCAACTTCGGGGAAGGCGCTTGCTGTTTTGTCCTGAGTTTGCTGGGAGTATGCGTGACAAGATCCCAGCTGCTCCATGGCCCTGGGAGAGAAGAAGACCAAGGTCTGGTTAGTCACTGACAGCTCCAAAGAACCCTACCTGCCAGCCTCTCTTCCACCCCAAAGTCACCATGAGATAAGGGGGACAGGGTAACCCCATGCCCCACCCACCACACAAAAATGATCCCTAGGGTCTACCTGCTGAACTGCGTCAGAAAGTTAAGTGAGATGGTGTGTGCACCCCGACAGAGCACGGGGAGGGCCCATAGCCGACTGCCCCCAAGGGGCTGCTGGGCCTCTGGTCACTCTCCAGCCTGGGCACACCCAGGTCATGTTGTTCTCTTCCCACATGAACAGAGTTCTAAAAAGCTCACTCAGTTCAGGAATAGACAGGGAAGCTGAGTTGACTGTTTTGCAAATAAAATCCAGTGTGACGTTACTGCCACATGCAGGGGTCTTAGGGCTGACGCTCTAGATTTGCAGTCCAACCCCATGCAGCTTAGCATGCATTGCCACCTCAGGTGGGTACACTTCCATGGTAGCGGGGAAAATTACTTTTTTGAATCAGGGTCTTTCAGAGCCCGAGAGTGCTACCGACATAGCTCTTTCCTTCTGGTGCGGACAAGTCCGATCCAGGTCCAAGCCATAATTAACAAAATCTATGTTAATTAGACTTCGTCCCTGGTGCTCTTGGGGACAGGGAACACATCAGTGTGACAGCAGGCACAAAGCAAGTCAGTCAAGGCCCCGCCTGGCTTAAGTTCCCTAGATGCTCCCCTTCACCTGATTCGCTCCTGTGGTCTGGAGCGGGTTCCGCAGCCGTGCTCCACCTGGACCACAGAGGCCCGGCGGACGGCCTGATCTGCTTGGAGCAGGGTTTCAAGACAATGGAGAGAGGCTTCTTTTGGAGTACAGGGGAGTGTGCGATGTAGGCAGTGAATTGTGCGACATTAAAAATTAAAGTGGTGGGGCTGGGGAGATAGCTCAGTAGAATAAGCTCTTGCCTGGCAAGCACAAGGGCCTGAGTTCAATCCCCAATCCCGCAAAAAAAAAAAAAAAAAATTAAAGTGGTGATGACCTGGGCCAACCCCATGTGAGCACATTTGCTGAATACAGAGGAGGGAACCTGTTATGGTTTGTATCTAGTTGTCCCCCCAAAGCCTCACGGTGGTCGCCGCTTGAGGAGCAGCTCCTGGCTCGAGGGGCGGGGCCAGACACTGTCAGTGAAACTGAGAGCATGCACCTCCCTACCCACCTCCCCACCCACCTCCCCCACCCCTGGGCCTGGAGGCCTCTCTTGGAGGTATGGGCAGGGTCCCTGCCTCTCTTCCAGACCCTGTAGCGCGGGATGGCAGTGTCTCAGGTCTCACTATGCAATTTAGGCTGCTTTAAACTATGAAACTTCTGCCGGGCGTGGTGGCTCACGCCTGTAATCCCAGCACTCGGGAGGCTGAGGCAGGAGGATTGGTGTGAGTTCGAGATCAGCCTGGGCTACAAAAGTGAGCTCAAGGCCAGCCTCAACTGCATAGCGAGACCCTCTCTCAAAAAGACAAAACTATGAAACTTCTAGTAACTATGAGCTAAATACACCTTTCCTTCCCTAAGCTTGTGCTTCGGGCATTTGCCCCAGCAACGAGAGAAAAGTAACGAAGACAGGACCTGTACCAGCCCTGGGCGAGAACTAGCGTCCCCAGGGGAGGCTGCGGCACACCTCAGACCACATACTCCGCTCCAGTGAAACCCTTCCCTGTTTTTTTTTTTTTTAATTCGTATTTATTTACTTATTATTTTTTGGTGGGACCGGGGTTCAAACTCAAGACCTTGCACATGCCATGCAGGCACTTGTGCCATGGAGCTATCTCCCTGGCCCCTTTCCTTGGTTTTTAAAAGAGGCTTACTCATCTTCTCATTTGTTCAGTGGACAGTTTTTTTTGTTTGTTTGTTTTTTTGTCTTTTTGAGACAGGGTCTCGCTATGTAGTTGAGGCTGGTGGTGAGCTCACTTTTGTAGCCCAGGCTGGTCTCGAACTTGCACCGATCCTCCTGCCTCAGCCTCACGGAGTGCTGGGATTAGAGGCGTGAGCCACCACGCCCGGCTCAGTGAACAGTGATTATCACACTAGACCTTAGAGGACTGAGATACATTCTCACTCTGTAGGAAATTATATATGCACAAAGAATAAAGACACATGTAAAACAAGTTACAAAATTAGCTGAAGCTTGCTTTTATTTTTCAAATATTTATTTATTCTATACAGGGTCTTATTATGCAGTTTGGATTCTTGGTGATCCTCCTGTCTCAGCCTCACCAGCTCTGAGGGTATAGGCGTGTGCCACCACACCCAGCTTTAGTGGCTGGTGTCTTAGTTACTTTTTACTCGTTGCTGGGACAAATACCCTACACTCAAAATGAAGGAAGGAAAGGTTTATTTAGCTCACAGTTCGTGGAGGTTTCAGTCCACATTCGGCCAGTCCAAGGCTGAGTGGAGCAGGGCGGACAGCATCTAGTTCATGGCGGCGGAACAGCAACAAAATGGTGACAGAGGCAGCACCAAACACAGCAGCAGAGCAACAGCTCTAGTCTGTCTCTCTGTCTCTCTTTATATTACATTCAGGCTCTCCGCCTTAGGCTACATACATAAACCCAGAAGTACTTTGACCCATAATCCCATCAGTACTAAAACACATAATCCCAGGGATCATGGATCAAGTCTCAATCTATAGAAGTCCCTGCCAAATAACTACATGAGACTTTGGAGGGACAACTAGACATAAACCACAACAGCTGGCACAGTATGCCTGGGGTTCTGGGGATCAAACCAGGGTCCCTGTGCTTACCAGGGAGGCGTGCACACTGCCAGGCTATCTCCCTAGCCCCAAAGCTTGTTTGTAACAGTTGCACAGGATAGTCTACTGGATACTCTACCGTTTTTTTTAATTTTTTTTTTTTTTTTTTTTTTTTTGTCTTTTTGAGACAGGGTCTCGCTATGCAGTTCAGGTGGGCCTTGAGCTCACTTTTGTAGCCCAGACTGGTCTCAAATTCGCACCAATCCTTCTGCCTCAGCCTTCCAGGACTGGAATTCCAGGCGTGCGCCACCACACCTGGCATGGGATTTTCTTTTATTTTATTTTATTTTTTTTTTGGACTTTTGAGACAGGGTCTCACTGTGCAGTTCAGGCTGGCTTTGAGCTCACTTTTGTAGCCCAGGCCGGTCTCGAACTCACAAGGATCCTCCTGCCTCAGCCTCCCAAGTGCTGGGATTACAGGCGTGAGCCACCACACCCAGCTGGGGTTTTCTTTTAAATTTCGAAAAATGTGAGGTTTTTTTCCCCTAATGTTTACTTCTACCATAATATTCAGAGAATACAACCTGCCCTGCCTGGTGGCACACACCTGTAATCCCAGCACCCCACCTCAGGAGCCTGAGGCAGTAGGACTGCAGTGAGTTCAAGGCCAGCCTAGGCTACAAAGTGAGATCAAGGCCAGACTGAACTGTCTGGTGAAATCTTGTCTCATCAGACAAAAAAAAAGGAAAAGGAAAAGGAAAGAGGACCTGTAATGCCTGAGATCAGCAAAATCCCTCTGTACAGGGTCAGAACAGTTCGGGTTTTGCAAACAACGCTCTAAAACGTTTTCCTTGTATTAGTGTGTGGGCAGTACACAAGGCTTACACCGGAGAGTCAGCACATGCCCACACACATGTGACTTCGTTCCCTTCCTCTCTCCTTCCCACCTCTCAGTCCAGTTCCCAAAGTCACCCATTTGTCTAGAAACAAAGGCACCTGTAGTGAAGTCAAAACTTTCCTTACAAGAGCCGTGCGGCAGCTGTGGGCCATCATGGCTGAGAGAGGGCACACGGTGACCCTCAGTACTCGAGGCCACCTGATACTAGAAGACAGGATCCTTCACAGAAGTCTGAGAACCCACTCTCATCTCACCCCAGCCTGTTCTGCTGCTCTAAGGCTCAAGTCCGAGCCCCTTGAACATCTGCTTCTGTTATCCTGATACCATGGTTAAGAAGCTGGGCCTCAACTTTGTGAGTTAGTCATGCCTCTAACTCTCCGGTTCTTCATCTATACATGGAGAACATATACGCTAACCTCGGTGGGGTGAAGACAAGGAGTGACAGGAAGAGGTAGCCCTAGAAGCACTTCAGAGCTGGGGACAGTCTGCGACGATCAGCAGACTATCCGCAGCAGATTACTGAATCACTGCTCAGAGAGGCAAGTGTGACACCCGTGTTTACAAAGAAATTAAGGCTCCCAGAGGTTCAGACAACCTGCCCACAGGGCCCTACACCAAATCCAACATTCCCAGCACTGCGGGCAGTCCCAGGCAAGGCCACATTTCAAGACACCCAGAAAAAGGGGCTGTGATTCCCGCAGGGATAAACCTTTCTGCTGCAGCGTCAGTTCTGGAGGGAAGCGTCTCCAGCGATCTTCAGGCCGGAGATTCGACTCCAGGGGGGCATCCACTGGGCTCTGGTGGTGTCACCTGGCCCTCCGCAGGATCCGCGCGCCCGCACCGGGCCTAAACATACATCATCGCCCCAATTCAACCTTCCCGATCGGGCAAAGGGATTTCAAAATTGGGCGCCAGCGGGGCTCGCCCGCAAATCCTGGCGTTCCGGGAGGCCGAGGCAGAAGGGTGGCAAGGGCGAGCCCGGGCTGGGCAACCCGACGCGGCCCTGCCTCGAAATGAAAACAAGGAAATCGGGCTGGGAATACGTTCTGGTACCAAGGCCTGGGTCCCAACGCCGTGCCACAAGAGATAAGAAATAAACTCGGGTCCGCACCGAGACCCGCGAACCACAGCCTGACCACTCTCGCGGGGCGCCCCGCAGCTCCCCGGCGGGCTGGGCTCGCAGCTCCATCGCAGTTCCATCCCAGCTCCCCGGCCGCGCCCCCGCCAGCGCGTCCCGGATCTCCGCGCTGCACCCCGTGACCGTCACGCGGCCTCCGCCGCGCCGGCTGACGCGAGCTCGTGACCGAGTCCCGGGCACCGAGCCGAGCGCGGGGCGTGCATGCAGAGTCCAGGGGCGGAGCCACAGGCCCCGCCGCCGCGAAGCCCCCGACGGGCGGCGCGTGCGCAGTCACCCACCACGGGACCTCCTTCCCGCCGCCGAGACTAGGAAGCGGGACGCCAAATCTGTCCCCGCGCAGCCGCCGCCGCTGCCGGGCGCAGAACGGGGCAGCCGCCGGTCGAGGCGCGCCTGCGCACGTCCCCACGCACGCTCCGACGTACGGCGGCGGCCAGGGGTCGCGAGCCGGTGGAGGACCCGCGCGCGGAGCAGCCGGGGCGCAGCGCCTCTCCCCTCCCTCCCCACTCCCCTCCCCGCTCCCTCCCCCTCCCCAAGAATGTTCCGCTACGAGGTGAGCCCCGGCGACCGGAAGTGACCCCTCCCAGCCCCGCGCCCCTCTTCCTCCTGGCCTGCCGGTCCCGCGCGCCGGGGAGGGGGCGCCGCCGGCGGAGCGGGCCGGCGGCCGGGCTGGCGGGGCCACGCGGGTTTGCGGGGCGCGGCTGGGCGCTCGGACGCGGCGGGGGGCCGGCTCTGGGTGGGGTGGGGGCCGTTAGGTGCGGTGGGTGACCTGCCCGGGACCCTGCCCCGGCCCGGAGCTGCGTCGCCGCGAACAGCACAGCCCAGGACGAGTTTCCCGCCCTGGACCGGAACCACTACCCGCTCGGCGCGCTCGCCACCCGCGGCGGGCCGGGCTCGCCTCTGCCTGGGCCCGGGCCGCGCGGGGCGGGCGGCGCGAGGGGCGTGTTGTGGGGTCCTCGGGGCCAGGGACCCGGAGCGCAGTCCCCACCGGCCCGGCGGCTCGCTGTTTGACCTTGAGCGACTTCAGTACAGGGAGATTCTGGGCTTGCGAGACGAGAGGGGCGAGCTAGGTGAGCCCTGAGAGTCGGGGCGGTGTTTCAAAGCAGAGATTTGGCCCGTCACATGTTTGCGATTTGGAGGCGAGTTGTGCCCAAGTTGCCTCTGACTCGAGGACGGGCGCTTCCTCACTTTGCGGGAGCTGGAGAGGCCGCTGGGATGGGAGAAGTAGCAGCCCGCCGGCGGGGTGGCTCGCAAAGTGGCCCAGGCAAAGAGTCCTGACTCTGAGCCCTTGGAGATTGAGGACAGGTGTACCCGGTATCCCGCGGCCAAGCAACTTTATATACACGTGAATTGGGCAAAAGTCGCCCAGGGGAAAGAACTTAGAGAAGAAATCGCATGAGTAAAAGGGGGAGCGGGTAAAATGCTGTACCCCTAATGTGGTGGCTGGCGGCGTCTAGGTTTTGTTAAGCAAGATCCGTGCAGGATCCTCACAAGGCACTTGGTGAGGAAAGTAGTGGTATTCGCCCCTACACCACAACTCTGCGTTGGGGCCTAGAGCCTCCGCAGAGCACGAGGCACAGTCGGGTCTCAAAAGATATTTAATTATTAATCAGAAAGGGACTTGCCTGGGTTCACTCTGTAAGGTGGAGCTGGAACTTGAACTTGCCAAATCACAGCTGAATTCTAAGGTTCACTTAATTGTGGTTCGAAATTTAGCTTTCTGTTTTTGTCACCAGACTTTAGATTCAAGGAGACAGAGGGGGAGAGAATGGGAGATGCAAAGAAAGCTTTCAGCGGTAGTGACAAGTTGAAAAAGTGAGAGGAATGTAATTAGGGAGACAGGGATTCTGTTGCCCACGGTGCCTAGGTGAAGCTCAGGCGAAGTCATGGGAGCATTTGGTGTGGTCACCCTTACAGTGAAGTGAAGACTGCTGAGTTCCTTGGGGAAGTCAAGTGAAGTAGGGGGTGGGAACTGGAAAGCACCTGCTGTTGGGGTCATTAGGGAGCAGGGAAGAAAGGCCACCGGTAGAGAGTCCGCTGGTTGGGGTCGATAGCTTGGGTGTTGTGCTTTCCCACAGTGCAGCATGCCTGGGGCAAAAGCCTGTAGGTGGCGTGACATAATGTACTAGTAGTTTGCACACGGAGGCTGAGGCAGGAGGATCACGTGAACACGGGTTTGGGATTAACTTGGGTAACAGTAAGACCTTGTTTCTTTTAAAAAAAAATTAAGTCATGTTGGGACTACTACTACATTCATGAGAAGGGAAGATATATTTTTTTTGAGACAGAGTCTTACTATGTAGTTCATGCTGGACTTGAACTCACTTGTAGTCCAGGCTGTCCTCAGACTTGGAGTGGTCCTCCTCCCTCAGCCTCCTGAGTGGTGGGGTGAGAACACTTTCAAGGAGGAGATAAATTTCACTCACGAAAGCTGCTTCCTTCCTGTTTCAGTCTTTAGAGGATTGTCCTCTGGATGAAGACGAAGACACATTTCCGGGCCTTGGAGAGGAAGATGAAGAGATCGATCAGTTCAACGATGACACGTTTGGGTCAGGGGCAATTGGTAGGTGACATTTCTGTGTGCTGGCATCTCCCTGACCGCTCACTGAGTCCCTCTGTCCTGGGCATGACCTCCTCTGTCCATTTGGCACTGCGATCTCTGTCGGAGCAGCACCCCCCCCACTTAGGACAGCTCATCCTTCAGCCAGGGATCTCTGGGGCTCTGGCCTCAGGTCAGCCACAATTCTCCAAGCAGGAAGTGCCAGGCCCGGTAGCTGACAGTGGCACCCAGGGGCCCAGCGGCAGGGGCCTGAACCGGGAAAGCCTCTGTGTTCCTGTTTGCTCAGACCACTCGTGTCACCCCTTTGCTCCTGGCAGATCTGTGCCATCTGATTCTCGTAGGAGCTTTAGCCCTCCCCAGGGGGCAGCGCTAGGTTGCTAGCCTCTGAATCATCCCCAAACCATACCTGAGAAATTCTTTGGTACCAAAAAGGCTGGAGACCTCTTCTGAGTCCTGCAGTTCCCAGCTGCATAACCTGTGGGGCTTGGCCCACACTGTGAAGGTGCTCAGATGCTCAGGGAAGTAGACTTTAAGAGACGTAGTCCTAGATGGGGAAGAATTTTCATAGCAGGGTATACAACACAACACTGGCAGACTAGTGGAGATGCGGGTCCAGCATATGCGCGGGTGTGTTTAAAGAGTAAGCCTGTTGTGGCCTGGTGAGATGGTACGGTGGTCTAATGTGCCTGCTTAGGCAACCACAAGGACCGCAGTTCGATCCCCAGCACCATATGCTGCACCAGTCCCGCCTCCAGGGCAGGCTGATCTGGCCATAGTATAAATTAAAAAGAAAAAGATTAAGTCTGTTGCTACTCTATTGCAGGGCCATTATCTTAGAGTATCTTCAATAAAATAAGGGGCTTTTGATACCAAGAGCTGCGGTGCTGGGAAGGCTTCCTGAGTTTCAGAAATCTTTCTCATCCCAGATACAGAAAATGTTACAGGAATCAAAAGGAGTAGAAGAGCTAAGCCATCTTATAGCTGGAGTTTAAGTGCTGAGGTAAAGATTGAGGAAGCAATCTTAGATACTGAAATTTGGAAGCAAACTTTGCTTGAACAACCTTGGAGCAAGTGGGCTAAAAAGTAAAATGCCTGCTTTTAAAATATGACTAAGGGCTGGAGAAAGAACTCAGTGGTTTAAGTACCTGCCTGGCAGGCACAGGGACCCAGATTCGATCCCCAGTACCGCATGCTGCACCGGCACTGGGACCCCAGGTGCTGTGCTAGCCCTGAACTGGGTGTGTGGTGGTGCACAACTGTTACCCCAGCTCTGGGGAGGCTGAAACGGGAGGATCACTGCAAGTCTCAGCTGTGTAGTGAGACCCTGTACCAAGTAAAACTAAAATAGCCTGAGTAAGAGTCGATGCAGGTGGCTTTGCTTCAGCTTGTGGTGTGAAAGGCCGCGGTGTCCGTGTGTCCGCTGCATGTGCTGGCTTTCTTGGGAACTGCAGCGTGCCTGACTGCCAACTGGTAATGGTGAGCTAGAAGAGCAAGCTTAGCAGGGCAAGTGGCTGCATGGTGCCCGGTGGCAAAAGCCAGGGTCCCCACGAGCACTGCTGGGTGCCGTTCCGCTCTGCCTGAGCAGCTGCAGGTTGCACCTGCACCGAGCTGCGTGAACCGGCTGAGGGAATGTTCACTGCATCCACCATTTGCAGGATTCTGTAGTAAACAGAAACTGCCCTGACTGAGAGGAGCAAGAGAAGCCTTGGGAGGAGAAGCCCAGCTCATTGCAGCGGGATTAAAGACCCTTGGGAGGGGAGCTGTGGTTTGCGGGGCGGGTCCAGGAGCAGAGCAGCACCCAAGATGCTCTCTGTGCAGGCAGGGAGAATGAGGTGAGGGTCGAGGGGCGCCACAGCAGGTGGGAGCCATAGGCTGTGCTTTGGGAGGTGGTTTAGCGATAGCTTGCGGACACAGGAGTAGCTGCAGGTAGATGGGCTTATCTGAAGCTCGTTCTGTGAAAACGCTCTCCTGAGAAAATGACCACTTTTAACAAACTCCACTCGCAGGATGAAGCTGCGGAGAGTGGCGTCCGCATCTGCTGTGTTAGGACTGAGCACCCACTCAGCTGCTCGCGTGGCAGAAGAGGCTTGCGCCTGCCTTTGCGTCATCTTCGGTTTTCCTCATACAGTGGCAGTGTTGTGTGTAGCAGAGGGTAGCAGTGTGTAGAGCTGTGTTTTACTGAGAGGAAAGTGTATGAAGTTAAAAGCTGTTGGGTCCTTAATAGGAGAACGGGCAGTGGGAAGGAAATGCGTGGCCAGAAGCTACAACAGGGTCTTCCAAAGGTTCTTAGGTTAAGCACAGGAGCCAACAGTGATTGGCTCAGGCTCCTTGCTCCAGTTGGGGCACACTCACCCTCTGCTGCTTGTCATTTCTCAAGCACTTCTGGAAGACCTTATAGTGTTTCTCAGAGGTGTGACCTAAGGCACAGCTTGCAGGCGAGTCACGGGGTGGCCTCACCCATCCTCCTCATGGGGACCAGCACCGCCTGCCTGCTGCTCCTCAAAGTCAAAATGATGGTGAGATGGAAGCATTGTGGATTGATAGGTAGGCCCATGGAGGCCGCCAGGCTGTGTAGCTGCAGACACTCAGGAAAGAGCACTGCGCGAGGCACTTGGGGAGGTGTCGCCCGCAGCGCAGCTAGACGTGTGCCTTCCAGAGAGAGCAGAGTATTCTGAAGGAAACTCATGCCCAGGTGTAACATTTTTAATTTTGAATCGTTTTACTTGACATCTTTTAATTTTAAATATTCATTGTCCTTTTCACTTACTCCAAATATGGTTCTCTCACATTGTACCCTGGGGCAGAAAAGTGGTTAAGGAGGCCTCTCAGCAGGCGCCCAGCCTCCTGGGATCCCAGCAGCACTGGAGGCCAGCCCGAGCACCTCTGCAGGCGCTACATCGCCTCCAGATGTAGAAAGGGGTCGCCGTGCAGCAGAGGCGTAGGCATGGCACGTGGCCGGCTCAGCAGCACGGCCCGCCTAGGGCCTGTGAGGCCGGGTCTCACTCCCAGCCTCCTGCAGCCAAGGGGGCTTGGGGTTGGCAGAGTTCACGGTGGAGAGAAAATCGGCAGTGGCGAGCCCTTTCCAGTGAGAATTCCTAAGAAAACTCTTGGTTCCTTATATTGCCTTGCTGTAAATCATATTATCTTATTCCAGAACTGCTAATTCCTGCGACTTGTTTGGCGTGGCGCTGCAGGCACATGGCCACTGGAGCGAGCAGAGGTTACACCAGGGGAGGAACACCAGGCTCTGTCCTGGGCTGGGGTCTTGCTCTCTCTTGACTCGCGGGGTGGGCATCTTGGGTACCAATAGTACAGGTGGTAGCTTAGGTCACTGGTGTCTAATGGCCCGAAGCTGCCTTCCTTGAGAAACTGGTGGCTTTCCAAATACGAGAACCACGTGCGTCTTCGCAGGGCAGCAGCGTGGGCCGTACTCCCCGTGTGTGCTCTGGACACACAGGCTCACACTCACTCACCTCTGCTTATGTGTGTAGGTCTAGCCCTTGTGGCAGCGTTGGTGGTGAGGTGCTGCTGTCGCCCCCAGCAGAGCAGGCGAGGCGCAGCGGGACCAGGAGGTCGAGCAGCTGTGGTTAGCGTGAACTCTCGCTAGTGCGCAGCCAGGATTTGGCGAGTCAGGAGTTTCCCGCTCTGCAGGAAAAGAAAGCCTTAAACTCTCCTCTCTCCTTGGGTTTTATTGATGCGTATCCCAAATACAGGCTTCCAGAGGCATTAGAGTAAGCTGAGAAATCAGCAAATTGAGCAGCCACATGAAGGCGCAGATTTAGTAGAAAGACTGCGGCTGTGGTTTCCCTTCGTTTCTGTTGCCAAGCTGCTGTGTCCTCTCTTCAGTCACTGAGGTCAGAGGTATACCTAAGAGACTGGGCAAGATCATTTGAAGAAGACCCGGTCTCAAAAAGTCCTTTGTTTCCCATTGTGCCTTCACGCTACTGGGTCCCCTGCCTTCTCGTTCCCTGGGTCGGCTCTCCCTAAGTCACCTGCCCAGGCTGGGCTCCCTCAGGAGCCTCCTCCCTCGGCCTCCAGAAGTGCTAGTGTTACCCCTGCATACTAGCACACCATGTTTTCAGAATGTTACAGGGCAAGGGAGATAACACACCAGTCAGTATAAGTTCCTGCCTAGCAAATGCAGTGCTGAGTTTGATCCCTGGTACCAGAGCAGTGCAGGTACAGGGGTGCATGCCTGTAATCCTAGTGTTGGGGAGAAAAAAAAAAAAAATTGCAAAAAAAACCAGTTTATCCTTTCTCGGCTTACTAATGATGACACATGCTAGTGTCTCAGGTGATTGTCAGTTACACTGTTCCTGAAGAGCATCACAGATGACTAGACATGTGACTGTGATTTTCATGGGAAGCAGATTTTTTCCCTTTTAAACATATCAGAGTGTGTTATTGAGTAAGAAAGTGGCTATCTTAAGTTCTCTGGAAAGTAACATGTCAGAATGGTGTGTGACCAAGAGGAAGCTGGGAAGCGAATCCCACGTGGCCAGCAGAAGAGCTGTGCACTAGTGGCTCAAGTAGGGACTGAAGAGCCATGTGCTGGGGCCAGTGAAATAGCTCGGTAGATTAAAGCCTCCAGGCCAGGGTGGGGGGGTCAATCCCCAGGCCTGCCATGCCAGCCCCGCTCCTGGGGCACGGTTGAGATGGTGATTGAGACTGGGCATGGTGGTGGGCACCTGTGATTGCAGCTCTTGGGAGGCTGTAATCAGGCGGAGCACTATGAGTGTGATCAAGTAGTGAGACGCCGAACACCCTGTAGACCCTTCCCTAAAATAAAAAGAGCCATGTGCTGGAGGCTCAAGGAGGGACTGCTCTGCAGTCGTGCCACAGACTGTCCCAGGGGTAGCAAAACGATCTCACCACAACTGGTGTGTCCACGTCCGCCCCAGTGGAGTCTGGTAAATGCCAAACCTTGAACTTGGAAGTTGTACTTGCCCTACTTATTTTTGATCACTAGGGTTACGTGACATTACTATAGGGTAAAAGTGGCAAATTTTACTTCATTTTGTTGTTGTCTTTTTCAGACGGTCTCACTGTGCAGTTCATTCTGGCCTTGAGCTCACTTTCGTAGCCTAGGCTGGTCTCAAACTCACACTGATCCTCCTGCCTCAGCCTCCCAGGTGCTGGGATTACAGGCATGTGCCACCACGCCTTGCTAAAGTAGCAAATTTTAAGTGTTTACAGTCTAGCCCTGAGAAGGAACCAATCTGTTTACATGTTGACTTAGGATTCTGGGGTATGTGTAATACTCAGTTCAGCTGTTAGAAATAAAAATTGTAGCCGGGCGTGGTGGCTCACGCCTGTAATCCCAGCACTCGGGAGGCTGAGGCAGGAGGATTGGTGCGAGTTCGAGACTAGCCTGGGCTACAAAAGTGAGCTCAAGGCCAGCCTCAACTGCATAGCGAGACCCTGTCTCAAAAAGGCAAAAAAAAAAGAAATAAAAATTGTAAATAATCCAAGTGGTTTTCCAGTGAGAAATAAATTATATTGGATTTTCAATAGAATAGAATCATAGTGATTAACAAGGGACTGGGGAGATCGCTCAATATAATAAGCACTTGCCTGGCAAGCACAGGACCTGAATTCAATCCTCAGTTTTGTCAAAAAAAGACTGAAATAATAGTATTGTTTTGTCCATGCATGCATATATAAAAAGTTGTTGAAGATACATTATTCAAGTGAAACAAGCTGTACACAGGTTTATTTTGAGAGTCTTGCTCTACAGCCCAGCCTTCGAATTTGCAGGTTCCTCCAGCCTCAGTTTCCAGGGTGTCCAGCATAATTTGAATTTTTAGCAACGTAACTGGGGGGTTAAGGGGCCCTTTCCCATTTTAGGTTGTGTGGGCTTGTGGCATGAACTGCTGACCATGTTTAAGCCTCTTTGACCCTGCCGTGGCAGCCAGAGGGGCCCAGGGCCTGGGCAGGTGCCCTCCTCCTCCTCCCGTCTGTGGCCTCCTTTGTCCGTGCTCCCCTCACTCATGCAAGCCGCCAGCTCACAGCCCTTGCTGTCCTCTTCTCAGCATGGCCCCTCTCCCTCCCCTGCTCCCTCTGCAAATCGGAGTCCTGCAGGTCGCCTCTCTTCCTCTGTGCACCGCTGCTGCCACTCGCACTTCCACCTTCCAGGGCGTTGCCAAGTATCCAGAGTTTGTATTATCTGCAGCGTGGCTCTGCTGGCTTGGCAGAGCTTGAATGAGAAGTCCCCGGTGCCCCCGAGCTCCAGCACAGCACTCTCCATGTAACAGAGGCCAAGGAGGTGCTGGCTGGACGAGATAGGCAGATGGAAGGCTTGTGCTGGCACAGCTATATTGAAGAGGAGGGCATATGGCAGTAGTGTGGTGCTCACTCCTTTCCGAATTCCTTGCCGGCTGGAGGGGCGTATGCGTGTGTCGGATGTCGACACCTATGCTGACGCAGGCACCTCTGACGAAAGCCCACTCCTGGGGTGTCCGTGTAGACTCACTGTGTAAGTGGAACCGAAGCTCTCCACCCAGGCTCTGGACTTGGGTCGTCATCTCCAGGGCCTCTTGGGCTCAGCATGTACTGCGTCCCTGACGGGGGCTGCGCTGTCTTACAGATGAGGACTGGCAGGAAGCACACGAGCGTCTGGCCGAGTTGGAAGAGAAGCCACCGGTGGCCACTACCGAGCCAGCGGGCAACGGAGAGAGGGATGAGATGGACCTGCTCGGGGACCATGAGGAGAACCTGGCCGAGAGGCTCAGCAAGATGGTGATCGAGAACGAGCTGGAAGACCCAGCCGTCATGAGGGCCGTGCAGACCAGGCCAGTGCTGCAAGTGAGTTCTCGCGGCGTGAGGACTGTCGCAGGCTGATGAGACTGTCAGCCCATTACTAAGCTTTAGCAGACTATTAAACTATAAGTTTTGCCTTTACGAGTTACATGTGCCACAGAAAACTGATCATACAGCTTCTGATGATAGCAGCCCTGGAAAGTAAAGTTGGAAAATCCCACGTGCTCCAGAGTGCTGTAATTTCTTACCCTCGAGTAAGGTTCTTTTGGACCTCTGATCCCCAGTGGTACATGAGTCACTCCGAGAGCTGCACAGTTCCAGATGTTGTGCGCATGTTTTCTATTTTTGGTAGCCGCAACCAGGAAGTCTGAATTCTAGCATCTGGGATGGATCCGAAGTTCTGAGACGAATCCGAGGCCCACTGCTTACTCAGGTACTGGGTGTTTTCTTTCTGTGAAACTCCTGATACCGCTAGGTTAGTGCCTGTCAATGCACTCCCTGGTGCAGGAGCGCACAGGGTGAAGCCGTTTGGTAGTGGCGTGTCTGCCTCCGCCTGCAGCTCTTCCAGGCGCCCCGGGCAGCAGCTGAGAGAGGGCCGCAGGAGCTCCTCTCTGGCCGTGCGCGTTTGCATTACTCCAGTTGTGGCTGAAGCGTGGGGCAGGGAAGCGGTGCTTGCTGGGGCTGCTGCAGCACAGGCTGCTGACTGTAGCTGGACTCCACGAAGGCGTTGTGGCGCGTTAGACTCACTGTTCTGTACCTTTATTATGGCAGCGGGTCCGTCCTGTGTATCACAGAATAATTAGAAAAATAGAGCATCGGGTACCAAAGAGTGTGAACTCTTCTGTACATAAAGTTAAGAAAAAATGTTAAATACTCTTATTTTTGGCATGTGTGGCAATTATTAATAAAGCATTTCAAGTAGTTTCTCACTTAGCTTCTAACAATTGCCTCATTAGGAGATGCCTACAGTGTCTGTATTAGAATACGCTTTGCCTCAGAGGCCCCCACAGGGCCCAGAAGACGAGCGGGATCTCTCTGAGCGTGCACTGCCACGGCGGTCAACATCGCCTGTCATCGGGAGTCCCCCTGTGCGAGCCGTCCCCATAGGCACCCCGCCTAAGCAGGTGGCCGTGCCCAGCTTTAACCAGCAGGTACCTTTCCTTAGCAGGCACCCAGCCCAGGCCAGGGAGCCTGGGCAGTTACCTGGGAGCTGTGTGTGCAGGGAGGAGGGTGCGGGGCTCGGGTAGGAGTTGGGTTAGGAAGAGGAGTAGCCGTTAGGAGAGAAGTCAGGACAAGGAGAGGCTCAGTCCCTGGCATCCTTTGCTGCTGCTGCTGCTGCCGCCACCGCCACCACCACCACCTTTTCACTGGGAAAGAGAAGGGTCATTCCCCACACTTAGTGCAGATGCCCTCTTTGAGCTGTTTTTCTGGCTGCTCTATTTGCTGGCAGAGAAAGAAGTAAAAGCGGGGGGGAGTGGGAACACTCAGCGCTGTCCCCGTCCCTTTTTACCCCTAAGATATCCCTGCTTTCCCTAGAGCCTGTGCAGTCCTGTTCCATAGACTTCCCTCCACCTGAACCAGCAGCTGAAAAGGAATGCCAATGTGGAAGGTATGGGGGAGGGCGGTGTCGGTGCAGCCCAGTCAGACTGTCCCACGACGTGGTGGAGTCACACGCAGCATGGCATTGCTGAGCACTGGCCAGGTCCCAGAGGCTTCCAAACAGGACTTAAGCTTCTCCTCCAGCTTTCTTATCATTCCTTGCCGTTGCTGCTACCAACATAGATCCTCTTGGAGAGAGTCCTCAGGTCAGAACACCCGCTGGCACCTCAGATAGCATGGAAGGGTGGGGACGGCTGGAGAGCCAGCCGAGACTTCTCTGCGAAGTGCCGCTCGGCTTGATGTATGAGGAAGCAACCGCAGGCCCTGTGTTGGAGCTGTTAGACATAGCAGTTGCTTAGAAGTAGGGCTTTGCACTGAGTCCTGTGTCTGCCAGGGCTTGAGGGGAGGGCGTACAGGCGGAAGAAGAGCTGAGTTCACTGAGTGTAGTTGCACATGTGTTTGTCCTGATAGATCCTGTGTCCGAAGCCCATCCACGTCCGGCCCCCAGCGCCTCCGCGCTATCCTGCTCCCTATGGCGAGAGGGTGTCTCCAAGCCAGCTCTGCAATGTCCCGGTACGTAGCCTCCCGTCGTGACCCAGCCAGGCCCCAGGGCCCGGGCCCTGCTGGCGGGTCACTGGTAGGGTAGAGCAATGCTGACACCTGCTCAATGTCATGTGTCCCTTTTTAAGAACGGTTTCTGTATTTCAGTTTCTGTCCCCCAGGTCAATTACGTAATGCACTTGTGATTTATTTATTTTTTCTTTCTGGTCTTTTTGAGACAGGGTATCGCTGTGCAGTTCAGGCTGGCCTTGAGCTTGCTTTTGTAGCCCAGGCTGGTCTTGAACTCGCACCATCCTCCTACCTCAGCCTCCCAAGTGCTGGGATTACGGGCGTGCGCCACCACACCTGCCTGTGCTTTGTATTCTCTACTTACTATGGTGTTTAATCTATCTATCTATCTATCTATCTATCTATCTATCTATCTATTTATTTATTTATTTAGTGTCTTTTTGAGACAGGGTCTTGCTGTGCAGTTCAGGCTGGCCTTGAGCTCACTTTTGTAGCCCAGGCTGGTCTTGAACTCACATAGATCCTCCTGCCTCAGCTTCCCAAGTGCTGGGATTACAGACATACGCCACCGTGCCCAGCTTTAACTCTTTTCTGTAAAACAAATGAAGCTCCCTCTGAGCAGCCTGTTTTCTGCTACTTTAGTTCCTGAGTCTTATGCTTTTGTTTCTGTGTTTCATGACCACAATTTCTAGCATTCTGTAGTTTATAGCAGTACATTTATATGTTCAGTGGAAAGCTCTGCAATCGGAGTGTTTGCACACCCAAGTTTACACTCCATTTCTCCCGAGAGCCCTCATAGAGTTCACTGTTCACATAATGTGGGTCTAATTCCCCTTCTCTGTTGCAGAGTTCTTCCCTCCTGGGCCCCCCTTTTCCCAGTGCTGCCCCTGTCCTCAGCCCGCTGCAGAGAGCACAGCTCCTTGGCGGAGCTCAGGTAAGCCTGTGCTGGGTGCTGCTAAGGACAGCCTTGCCTGCTGTCCTGAGTGTCCGGAGGCGAAGGCTCCTCCGTGCCCTTTGTCACTAGTCTTGTTCCTGTGGAGTTATTCATGGAAATAGGCTTGGCCTCCCCGTGGTTGAGCAGGGGCGCGTGGGCAGATGGGAGCTGAGCTGTCGTCCTCCTGTAGCTGCAGCCTGGACGGATGTCTCCCAGCCAGTTTGCACGGGTTCCGGGGTTCGTCGGGAGCCCACTTGCTGCCATGAATCCTAAGCTGCTGCAGGGGCGAGTGGGGCAGATGCTTCCCCCAGCACCAGGCTTCCGTGCCTTCTTCAGTGCCCCACCGCCCGCCACACCACCTCCGCAGCCGCACCCTGCTGGCCCAGGCCCTCATCTGCAAACCCTAAGGTACAGAAACCAGACATGCCTGCCTCTCTGTCAGTGACGTTCAGGTTCTAACAGAAGCACCTGCATGTTTGCTGAGCAAAACATTTGGAGATGCTTTTGGATCCTCCACTTGGCAGCCAGGAGTATGTTTGAGAGCCGAAGGGCTTCTATTTCCCTTAAGAGTCACGCTTCTGTGTACATTCTGTATAACATTCAGTTAATTACCTATTGCTTCTTGGAAAGTTAGTTTTGTGTCTTCCTTAATGTTCACCCCTCAGATACACAAGGAAGTGACATAGCCATGCTTAGAATTTAGCTAATGTCCATTCTACTCTACCTGTGTTTTTCTACCCTCTAGTTTTATAGCAAGAGGGACTCAAGATCCTGCTGTGGCATTGCTGTATTTTGTTGTGTATGCTTCTCAAGAGGGACAACCAATGGGAGATGCATTAACAGATTTATTTTAAGGAGCTGACTGGCAGGTGTGACCACAGGGCTGACAGGCCATGAGGTCCTATAGATCCACAGGGCAGCAGCAGGCCAGAAGTTCTGTAAGTGCCGAGGTTCCAGCTCTGAGTCAGAAAGGTGCAGAGCAGCAGGCTGCAGGCTCAGGCCGGGCTGCTGTGCTCCAGTCGGCACAGAGTTTCTTCCTGAGAAGCTTCAGGTCTGCCCTCCAGGCTTTAATTCTGGGTGAGGGCCAGCCCTGCGTGGAGCTTTAGAGGGCAAGCTCTTGGTCTTTACTACAGCTGGTTATAAACACCGATCACACACATGAATGCTTTCACTGCGGTGAAAGCAGCCGAGCTGGGTTCTGATCAGAGAACTGCAGCCTGGGCGAAACTGGTCTTCACCCAAGGATTTTCTCGTAGTTAAAACTGAGTCCAAGCCGGGCGAGGTGGCGCACGTCTATAATCCTAGCACTTGGGAGGCTGAGGCAGGAGGATCGGTGCGAGTTCAAGACCAGCCTGGGCTACGAAAGTGAGCTCAAGGCCAGCCTGAACTGTGCAGTGAGACCCTGTCTCAAAAAGCCAAAAAAAAAAAACTGAGTCCAGGAAGCCTGTTTAGATGTTTCTACTAAACAGGACCTCACCGCCCAAATAAAATTATATACTGTTTACTAATTTCCTGAAATTTCCTGATCATCCTCTTAGAAATTGAGACCTTGGCCTTTCTGCAAAACATGTAAAAATGACAGCTCTTCTGCTGTAAAAGTGTTCTTAGAGTGGACTCCGCCTAGCCCGTAGATGAGCCCGTCTAAAGCCAGCCCTCCAGTAGCCTCAGCGTGACAGCTTTGAGAGCCCCACTTCCTCTCCCTCAGGTCTCAGGCCCCTGTGTTCAGAGCTGACACCACTCACCTGCATCCCCAGCACCGGCGACTCTTGCATCTGAGGCAGCAGCAGAGCAGGAAGTAAGTCCTCGTCCTCCTCGCGGCTCTTGGCAGAACCTGGTGCCGGCAGCGTACCGCACTCCGTTCATGTGCTGGCTTCGTGTGGGGCTTGCGTTAGCAGTAAACTTGTATCATACATGCTGCCGTGTGGGGCTTGGGATGCACTACTGTCGAGTCGCAGCTGCTTGTGAGCTTGCATTCCATCACAGTTCTTTTGATCAGAAGGCGGATCTCTTCTTGAGGAAGCGCGCATGCCCCTTGTCAGGCTGCCTTCTGGGTGGAGGCGATGCTAAAAGGCAGCAGCCACCGTGGAGCTCAGGTCTTCTGCGAGCCCTGGAGCGGCCGCTCTGTTATTTTTACCTCGAGTTACACAATCCTTATTCAGTACGTGTAAATATGCGTCGGTATGTGTGGGTCTGGCTATGCCAGGCACTATGATGGGTTTTCAGGATTAAAAAAGAACAGGACAGATAAAGCCACTGTCTTCATGAGTCTATATAAAGTAATTCTATAATTGTGCAGCTGTGTAAAATAAGACTAAACACAACTGAGGTTTCTTCACCCACCAGTTTTATTTTTCTGTCAGTGCATGTGATTCCTTCTCACTTTCAGAAATTTCTTGGAATTCTATTTGCAGAGGGGAGCAAAGAGGAACCAGGATGGAGTCTTCTACAAGACTCAGAGAGCAAGCTGTGTAGGACAGTGGACTGTACTAAAGCACTAAGCGTCTGCATAGCAGCAGATGTGCACAGCCATGCAGCTCCTTATGGAGAGACTCAGAAAGAGGGATGTCACACTCGGTTGGCAGTGTGCGCATTAAGATTGGCGGCTGCTCACCATCAGCAGGCCGAACTCCAGGGTCTCCCCAGGTGCTTCTGGCAAGGTGCAGTGTATGGCTTCTTGAGGGAATCGAGCACTAGGTGATAGAAGTTGAAAGTATGTCTGTCCACATTCTAGCAGTTCCACTTTGAAGCATATTTCAGGACATATTAGAAAGTCAAGGGGCTGGGGAGATAGCTCTGTGGCACAAGGGCCTGCCTGGCAAGTGCAAGGTCGTGACTATGAAGCCCAGCCCTGCCAAAAAAAAAAAAAAAAAAAGTAAGTATACGGAACAATGAGTAAGAGTAGCAGAATTGTGTCTCCTGCTGTGTATTTCAGATATAAAGATGTACAGAATAGCACGAGGCAGCTGCATGAATCAGGCGGAACTGAGCGCATGAGGGAGGGTTCTTTCCTGGTAGACACATGCAGAGTGGTTGCCCTATGCATGCATTTGGGGAAGACGCTCAGCATGGGCAGGAGAGTGGCTCCTGGGGGAGGGCTCCTGCTAGGCTGGAGCCAGTGGTAAAGTCCAGGGTCTGGCTTGTCTGAGGCCCTGGTCCTGTCCCCAGCAGCAGAAGGCAAGTAGCTGGGAGCAGCAGACCACAGGGCCCAAGAGGGCCTTCACCTGTAAACGTAGCCGTGTGTTATACAATTTAAAAGCGGAGCAAACTTGGCCAGAGTTTTCCATTAAGCGTGATTCTTAGTGTCTTAAAGAAGGACTGTGTAGACTTTACCCTTTGATCTGTGTTGGAATCCCGCTCTGCACGCGGGTGCCTCTCGCTGCCCTGGCCTGTGACCTGGTGTTGAGAGGCGAAATGGAGGAGGCCATGTGCCAGAGGTGACGGAGTGCTCACAGAGCCCGCTGGTCCCTTTTTATTGGATTGTACAAGGATGGCGATGTGCCTGTGGGGTAAGCACCTCTTCCGTTTGCTTTCTAGTCAGCATCGGAACCTCAATGGTGCTGGAGACCGAGGAAGTCACCGCAGCAGCCATCAGGACCACCTGCGGAAGGACCCGTACGCCAACCTCATGCTGCAGCGGGAGAAGGACTGGGTCTCTAAAATCCAGATGATGCAGCTGCAAAGCACTGACCCCTACCTGGATGACTTCTACTATCAGGTGGGCTCCTGGGGGTGGTCAGGATGGCAGTGTGACCCCTTGTGCTAGTAAGGGTGTTCACGTAAATACCGCAGGATCGCCACGAGGCGGGCACAGCACATCCTTCTTAGGCTAGAGAGTCCCTGGCTGTCTGCTCTCCTAGCAGCATTTCCATGCCTTCAGCACCCGTAATCTAGTCCCTCCAATTAACACCCCCCCCCCCCAGGATTGAACTCAGGACCTTGTGCTTGCCAGGTAAGCGCTTATTCTCCTGAGCTATATCTCCCCAGCCCTCTCCAATTAAGTCTTAAGATACTTCCACACCATAGCAGTTTTGAAGGCTGTGGGTGTTGTAGGACTTCTGTATGTTTTGACCTCAGTTCCACTGACACTGAGCTACATACACCCAGACCAAAAGCTAGGGCTTTTCAATAAAGTGAATTTATAGCATCTAACATAGGAGAAATGTAGGTTAGGGTTTTAGAATTTGTTGCTAGAGTTTCTTTTTTTAGCATCTTCCTGCATATATTTTGACACCTTTTAGTTATACAAAATGGTAGCATTCGTCATGGGGTTAGAGCTTCAAATAAGGAAACGTTGAGTATACCTGTACCCAAGCTGTGGAAGATGAGCTGCAGGTCAAGGGTGGAATGTTTGCCTCTCATGCACAGGGCCTGGGTGTGATCCTGCCCTGCAGAAGAAAAAAACAAAATCAATGCATTTCTGGAGGTCAGGTTTTATTACTGCCACTAGTATAAGTGAATCATGTCATGGTAAAGAACAGCCAAGGTCTCTGTGTGCTTCTTCTATGGTCTTCTCATGTGGTAGAATTACTTTGAAAAACTGGAGAAACTGTCAGCTGCTGAAGAACTGCACGGCGATGGCCCCAAGAAGGAGCGCACCAAGCTCATCACGCCGCAGGTGGCCAAGTTGGAGCACGCCTACAAGCCAGGTGGGTGCTGTGCCCGTGGTAGCCTGCGCAGCTGCAGAGGTTGAGCACCTGCCGCTGAGCTCTCGGGTCCTTTTCCATGGAGATTCCATGCTTCACTTGAGTCTGATATAATTTGAGTGATCTCTTAAGATAGGTAAGTGGGGAGCCTTTGTGGTTTTTTTCTATAGTCCCTGGGACCAGAAAATGAGAAGGGATGTTTCTGATCATAGAGTTTAACAGTAAATTATTTGACTAGTAGTAAAGAGCACAGAAAAGACGTGTTTGCACGCTGCCCTTGTGGTTGGCGTTTTTGTCCCACAGTGCAGTTTGAGGGCTCTCTGGGAAAGCTCACCGTCTCCAGCGTGAACAACCCTCGAAAAATGATCGATGCCGTTGTGACGTCTCGGGGCGAGGATGATGTAAGTCAGTGCATTTGCTTTTTTTTTCTTTTTTAATGCATTTATTACAGGGTCTGCAGGGTGTTCAAGGTCTCACTACTAGATTGGACTGCTAGTGACCCACCTGTTTACAGCCTCCCAAGAGCTGGGATTGCAGGCACGCACCACCACACCGTCTCAGTTGTCATCTCAGTGCGCCCTGGGGTGGGGCTGGCATGCCCGGCTAGGAGATCACACCCCGGGCCGCTGTGCTTTAAGTCTACTGAGCTGTCCGGCTGACCTCAGCACGGTTGCATTGTAAGAGCATCTACTTGTCCCCAGCTCTTTTGGAGTTACTGTGGGATGCACTCGGGTGCACAGAGCTGTTTGTGGTCTGACCTGGCATGTCCTGGCTTGCTGGTTCCCACAGGTGTGCCGAGATGGTAGCTCCTCCATTCCTAAGGCCACAGGTCAGGGCTGGGGGCAGCGGCCTTTCACCTGCCTGTGCTGGCCACCTACAGCACCTTTTGGCTCCAGTAGCAGTTCAGAGTGCACTTACTGTGTGTTTTCAGCTGATCTTCCCAGCTACACTCCGTGGTTACCTCTGGTATATCTCTCAGCTCAGTGTCTTAGTTTGTGAACACCTTGATCCAGTCAGCTGTGTGGCCTTTGCCATAGAGGTTTAGAAAGATGAAGTGATTGTCAGGCCACGGCGTTTTCACAGTTGTCCCGACAGATGTGTGGTTGGTGGTTTGTTCTTGGCAGAGGCAGAGTTTATACCAAATGTTCTTGTCTTTCTTAGGAAACAAAAGAAAAACAGGTTCGGGACAAGAGAAGAAAAACACTTGTCATAATTGAGAAAGTAAGCTTTAGAATTTGTTACTAGAGTTTAGATAAAGAATGTGGGGGTGCAGGGAGTATAGCTCAGAGGTATGGTGCCTGCCCAGCAAGCGTGAGGCCCTGAGTTTGATTCCTGGTACCAAAGAAAAATGTGCCTGACCCTGAAAGTGAGGAACCGGCAGCCAAGTGGTGTTGTTTGGTCTCAGCTGAGGACAGCTGCTCCCGTTCCAGGAGGGCTGGTGCTCTAGCTCGCCCGTGGCATCACGAGAAGAGCGCTGCGGCTCAAGGCAGCCTGCGGGGTCCTGTTCAGGTGCCTTCCGGTTAATAGCCGAGTGTCTTTGGGTCAGCGTTCTAAGCCTGATGAGATGGAAACAGAAGTTACATTGGTTTGCATATTGATCCCTTAAGTGAACTCCGAGCTGTGTATTAGACATTCCTGGCACGGCGGAAACAACGCACGCACATGTGTGCGCACACATTTTGCACTTGGGTTGGTGTTTGCAGGACGGGGTGTTTTTGGTTTGGCCTGTTCTGAGGCAGGTTCTCACTGCGCAGTTCAGGCTGCCTTGATCTACCTGTGTATACCAGGCTGGCCTCAGACTCGCCGTGCCCCTCCCGCCTCAGCCGAGTATTAGGTTTACCCCACCATGTTTACCTTAGTAGTTGCTTTACAAAATGTAAATGCCACATTGGAAAACTGTGGAATATGGTAGATTAGAAGCCTGGTTCTCCAGGCTCTGGGTCCGTGGTTGCTGGTGTTGCCTTCTTGCTTGCTCGCTCACATAGTACAAGGATGGAACTGAGGGCCTTTGCCCCCGCCTCAGCCAGCCTTGCTCTCACGTACACGGCCTAGCTCGAGCGGCCAGGGACTGCCCCTGTGCTGTTCTGAGCTTCTCCCTCTGTAAAAGTGGAGGTGCTGGTAACGTTTTTCTCCTGGAGGGCAGTGAGTACCCAGCGAGCCCTGGAGTGCTGGCACTGTAGGAAAGTTAGCTGCTCCAGTCTTCAGAGGCCCGAGGTGCCCTGGTGGCTGTGGTGGAGTCTGCTGTGGGACGATTTAGAAAGTGATCATTTCACTTGTTTTCAGCTACTAGATTGGGTCAGGGCGGGCATGGCACCTGAAGAGTTGTGTAAGGCGCTTTGGATGTTTCTTCACTTTCAAGAGCAGTTGTTTTCGCAGTTCAAGTTTGCAATGGGTTTTCACTCTTGAATTTGTAGCAATTAATCCTCCGCTTTGAGGCTGCCGATGGTGGCTGTGAGCCAGCTGCCTGGCTGCTACGGCCTGCTTCACTGTGCTCTCATCTCTCCTAGACCTATAGCTTACTCCTGGACGTGGAAGATTATGAAAGGCGCTATCTCCTGAGTCTCGAGGAGGAGCGGCCTGCTCTGGTGGATGAAAGAAAGCACAAGATCTGTGGCATGTACGACAACTTGCGGGGCAAGCTGCCTGGCCAGGATAGGTGAGCTGTTCCCATGCGCAGCCTGTACAGAAGCACGCGCACACGCCCCCTTCACTGGCTTCCTCTGCCAAACTTGAGTTTACTCTTCCTACCATTCCTAGGGTGAACTCTCCAGTAAATACAGTGTTTACTAGGGATTGTGCGGGTACCAGACATTTGCCCAGGAGCCATTAGGTTTGCTGGAGGCCGTCAGGGTCTGTCTGGTTTTTTTTTTTTTTTATAATTTTTTATTTTATTTTATTTTTATTTATTTTTTCCTCGTTTATTTTTTCCTCATTTTTTTTTAATGGCCGGCTCAGCCCGCCCCGAGGGCAGGGCTGGTGCAGCATGTGGTGCCGGGGATCAAACCGTGGTCCCTGAAGCCGCCCAAGCTTTCCCAAGCAGGCGCTTTAGACCACTGAACCATCCCGCCAGGCCCAGGGTCTGTCTGGTTTATGGTTACTGGTATGTGTCAGTGTGCAGCCTTGTGGTTTGAGGCAGGGTCTCGCTTTGTACTTTAGCCTTGAACTTTCGGTGATTCTCCTGCCTCAGCCTCCTAAGTGCTGAGATTATAAGCATACACCACCATGCCTGGCCCCAACTTTGTAATCTTTGCGGCTGAGATGATAGTTCAGTGGCATAAGCACCCTCCTGGCAAACGCAAGGTTCTGGTTCAATCGCTGGTACCACAAAAAACTAAAATAAGAAATTTTATAACCTATGTCTATGCTTCCCTCCTAAGATGGGGACTGTCAACATTTCAGCATCCTCAGGACTCCATAGGATGTGTGCCGTGGCACCCAGCCCAGGCTCTGCCGGAGCCACGCCCTTAGCTCTCTCTTGTTCTCTCGCCCACTATTTGGAGCAGAGTCCTGCTCTCTAGTGGGAAATGTTCAGTGAATCCTGGACCTTGTGCAAATGCAAGAGGACTCCACTGCCCGAGAGGTGCTTCTCCCTTTGCCTTGTCGTGAAAACGATTGACTCTTCGAAGCCAGGGCATGGAAAACAGACATAGCCACCAGCACTTGCCCTGTAGGGTCCTGTAGGGTCGGCCTGTGGGCAAGAAATGCCTCTCTGCAGGCTGGCCCTGGGTGCAGCCTTCCAGATACATACGGTGCACATTTATTGATACAAAAAGTCTTTACAGTAAGCAAAAATAACCTCAAGTTGCAAAGCTGTAAGATTTGTGGGTGTGTTTTATGATAGAAAAATATGTATTGCACAGCAGAAAAGATCTTGAAAATGTTAACACTTTTAAAGCTAATAGGCCGGTGTGGTGGCACACACCTCTAATCCCAGCACTGGGGAGGCTAAGGCAGGAAGATCATTGCAAAAGTGAGCTCGAGGTCAGTCTGCATACGAGACCCTGTCTCAAGAAGACAAAAACAAAAATAAAGTTAACAAGTCAGACTATGAGTGATTGTGTGTTGTGCTTTTATATGTTTTTAGGTATTAACCATGGAATGCTTTTTAGGTTACTTAAAACTTGATCATGGAAATTGTGCACGGTCTTGGGTCCAGTGTGGTCAGTGAAATTTGTGAAACAGTGGTCATCTGCACTGGGGAAATGTGGGCCTGACTGCACAGCGTGACG
The DNA here is from genome assembly GCA_004027025.1 of Myocastor coypus. NCBI lineage: Eukaryota > Metazoa > Chordata > Mammalia > Rodentia > Myocastoridae > Myocastor > Myocastor coypus. The sequence continues at coordinate 51,769 of PVJA010002376.1, forward strand.
CGCGTTGGAGAAGTCATGTTCACCCCTGCGGCACAGGCCCCAGCATGAAGAGGAGCCTGGCACAGGGCAGGGACCAGGGCTCCCTGGCTCTTGTTGACTGGAGTTTGCGTTTCTGTTCCCTTGCAGGCCCAGTGACGACCACTTCGTCCAGATCATGTGCATCCGAAAGGGGAAGAGGATGGTTGCCCGCATTCTGCCTTTCCTCTCCACAGAGCAGGCGGCTGACATCCTCATGACCACCACAAGGAACCTCCCTTTCCTTATCAAGAAGGACGCCCAGGATGAGGTGATCACTGGGGGGCATCTTTCCTCGTAGTTTCTCAAGAGTCTCCTCCTGTTCACCTCGCCTTATCCACACTCTGACTGAGGGAGGCAACTAAAGCAGAGCCCTGTGCTCCCCAGCACTGTATTTTGGTCTCGTTTCATGGAGCAGACTGTGTCGCTAAACGTAAGGACATGAAGGGTTCCCCTGTGGCTTGACACAGCTGTGGAGGTGGAATCTACAAAATCGCTTGACCCTCCTGCAAGCGCTGAGTCAGAGTAGAGAAGACGAGCCGGGCTCTTGGGTTTCTAGCAGGGTCTGCAACCGAATTGGGTGCTTGTCTTGTGCTTTGTGGGTAAAGCACCGCTCCCTGGGCCTGTGTCCACAGTTAGCTAGCCCGAAGCCTGTGTTGGCGGGCCTCTGCAAGAGTTGGGCCAGTTTGCAGAATTTCAGGATGTGAACCGTGTGACACCAGAAATATGCTTGTCATCAAGTTTACAACTTTCTCTTGGCTTATAATTTCTCTCTGCTTGTCCCCTTCTCTTGAAAAAGTAGTAAATTTTACAGTAATTTTAGAAAGTTCAGAGCAAGAAATTGATAAAGGTAGGGAAGAGCACAAATACTAAGTGAGAGATTGAGGAAAAAAAGTATACAAGTGAATAATCTGTTACTGTCCACTACAAGCTGAGTAATATCTACCCCAGTAATTCATCCAGAGAAAACCAAGATGCCAGGATTCCTAATAAGTGGTGTACTGCAGAAGAATTGGAAATAATTCCTTCTGCAGACCCTTGAAATTTTATCATGTAGAAAAATTAATAATAGGGCCAGCAAGATGGCTCAGTGGTCCAAAGCACCTGCTTAGGAAAATTTAAGCAACTATAGGGACCACAGTTCAATCCCCAGCACCACATGCTGCACCAGCCTCACACCCAGGGTAGGCTGAGCCAGCCATCATAAAATAAAATTTAAAAAAAGGAAAAAATTAATAATTTAAGGGAAGATAGCTCAGTAGAATGGTGCTGAGTTCAATCCCCGTTATTGCAAAAGTAATAATTGTTATTATTTAAAGAATTCCAGGGCCCAGCAGGATGGCTCAGTGGTCTAAAGTGCCTGCTTAGGAAAGCTTGGGTGGCTGCAGGGACCGCAGTTCGATCCCCGGCACTACATGTTGCACCAGCCCTGCCCTCAGGGCAGCCTGAGATGGCCATAAAAATAAATAAACAAACAAACAAAAGTTCTGAAACAAGAAAAAATAAAAAGCCAGTTAGGCCAGGCATGACGGCACAAGGCAGTAATCCCACCACTCAGGAGGCTGAGGCAGGAGGATCAGTCTCATTCAAGATGAGCCTGGGCTATGAAGTGAGCTCAAGGCCTGCCTAACTGCATGACAAGACCCTGTCTCAAAAACACAAAAGAAAGCTGGGAGCCCAGAAGCGCCTGCCTTTCTGGAGCTGGTCTGCTAGTGAGCAAAACAAGGCTGAGCAGTAAGCCTGTGTGCACTGAGGAAAGTAGAGTACATCTCGAAACCTTTTTCTGGGAATTCCAGCTGGCTCCGGGTTGGAGCCTGAAAGGCACAGAAAAACCCTGGGCCATCTCGTAGCAAAAGGAGGAAGGAGCACACGGTCCTGAGTTCGGTCCCAGTACCAGAAGAAAAGCAAGAAAAGTCGCTTGCTGTGCTGCACATGTATAATCCTAGCATGCATATGAGAGGCTGAGACAGGAGAATCACTTGGAATTTCAAGCCCGCCTGGGCCACAAAGCAAGTTCAAGGCCAGCCTGAGCTCCAAGGTGAGAACCAATCTCAAACAAATGGGGAAAAAAAGCAAACAAGTAAAGTAGATTACTGTGATCCTGAGAATGCACACATAGATGTTGTTTAATTTGACCAGACTCCTGTTAACCAAAAATGGGATCATTTGCATCAAGAAGAAAAGTTACAATAGTGGAGTAAATCACTTTTTTTTTTTTTTTTTTTGCTGGCCTTGAGCACAAGGTGATCCTCCTGCCTCAGCCTCTGGAATGCTGGGTTTATAGGCACACCACCACACCTGACTCGGTGTATTCTGTTATAAACTCATAATGTCAAAAATATTGATCACCTTTAAGATTGCTAAACTCTTGATGCATCCTGAAGAGCAGTAAGCAGTAGGTAAGGGAAAGCAGTCAAGCATTTATCCTGCCTCTCTTACAAGCAGATGCCACCATACCTGACAGGTCCTAATCCAAATTCTTGGTAGAACTTCAATTAATAGTGAAGCTTTTCTGTAAGCTTTAGTGGCGTAGCAGGGTAGAGCAGCCCCATGAGAAGTGTGACTCAGCAGCTGCAGGCCACTGGCACCTTCAGCTGCGTGGCTCGGCCCGGCCCAGGCCCAGCAACCCACCATGGCTTCAACAGGCAGCCCAAGAAGGGGGCGCACCAGGGGCTAAAGACTTGGTGGGGTTTTGGCCCAGGGTCTTACTCCATAGCTGGGCCTCGTAGTGACCCTGTCTCAGCCTCCCCACCCTGGGATTACAGGCGTGCGCCGCCACCCTTCTCAGGGTCTTTAGTGTGATCGGCAGATGGGTGGAGTGAGTATTGTTTGACTCATAGAGGAGAGATCGTCTGCTAAAAGATGAGTTTGCGTCAGAGAAACTGAGATTTGGAGCCGATACTAGTGAGTGCTAAAAGCGAGTGGCGGTTCTCTCCGGTGTACTGCTGTTAGCAGCTCTGTTAGCGATGCAGAGCGAGGACTGGCTGGGGAGGTTCGCGGAGGTCTGCTGACATCTGCCGCTGCGCCAAGGCCTGCTGGCCCACTCCTGCCGCAAGCGCGAGCACTCTCTGGCTGACCAGTAGGAGGAGCAGCCTCGGTGACACTGTGTTTGCTTCCCTCAGGTGCTGCCGTGCCTACTGAGCCCCTTCTCTGTCCTCCTCTATCACCTGCCATCGGTGACTGTCACAAGCCTCCTGCAGCAGCTAATGAACCTACCTCAGAGTGCAGCCACACCAGCGCCCTGCAGTCCTCACCTCGCCGCTGTGCTCCAGAACAAGGTGCCCTGCTCCGCCGTCCGGCCCACACCCTGGAGGGCCAAGTCACAGGGAAGCCCGACCATTAGCCCCAGCCGCAGAAGGCCTCTTGGGAGCAGGCAGGAGTTAGGCGCAGCTCCTGCGAGCCAGCACCACAGGCTCCTGTGCATCTCACATGGAACAGATGGCTGAGTTGAGGCTGATGTCGGGCTGGGGCTAGGCCCCAGTCCTGCTTTCCACCCCGACCCTCAGTGCAGCGCTCCTGCCTGCTTCCACAGGGCCTGTGGCGGCTGTGGGCAGGAAGGTGTGGCGTGGCCAGCTACTTTCAGGGGCCTTTGCTGGGAGAATGGGCACGAGTGGGAGCACACCCAGTGCTGGCAGCTGCTCTCGGGCCTCAGTCTCATGGCCCTGCCACCGGGTGGAGTCAGTTCTGGCTGCAGAGCAGGGCTGATTCAGGAGACTGCTTAAGAACCCGAAGAGCCCCACAGGAAATGCAGTCCAGAAGAACCCGAGTGTGGCAGACCAGGCCTCAGCCCTGCCCTGTCTTCTCTGGCATCGTGGTCCTTGGTAGATGGTCTCACTTTGCCTGGCCAGCTTCCCGCTCTGTCAGCTGAGTGGCTGGGCACAGGTGCAGTGATGAGGCGCTCACGGGGGGCCTCGCCCTATAAGATGTGGGGAGCATGTCAGCTCAGGGCTTCCTACCCTTGGCACTGGAAACCCCAGGCAGGGTTGTGGAGCTCTTGGGTGTGGCATCCTCTTTTGGTCCCTTCCTCTGAACATTGGCACAGGCAGTAGGAAATCACAAGATCAGGGCTGACCAGATAACTCAGCCGTCTAAAACTCCCGCCTGCTTAGGCGGAGCGCGGCAGCCAGTTTCGATCCCTGGTGTCCTGTGCCCACCCTGCCTGCAGGGCATGTTGGGACGGCAATTGAGACTGGGCATGGTGGCGCGCCCACAGTCCCAGCACTTGCAGGGCTGGAAGCTGGAGGGTCAGGTCAGTACGCTGCTGATCTTTGCAGGGAGACCCTGCAGACCCGATACCAAATACATTTTTAAGAAAAAAGGAAAAGAAAACCACCAGATCAGAGGTGATTCCATTGCCCAGTGCTTTCTAAACCTGCGTGTAGTGGACGAGAAAGCGTGTGGTCGCACACATGCACCAGGGATTCCACCGTCCGTCCGTTCCCCCCCCCCCCCGTGTCTCCCAGGGTCTTGCCCTTGTTGGGCCCTCCCAGCCCCATGCCACCTCCATTTCCTGTCTTCTACTTGGCTGTTCATATGTGGGTTTCTCGTGGAAGAGAAACCGCGCAGTGTTTTACCTTTGTATGAGTCAGTTCACTTGGCATAACAGTGTTGAACTGCATCCGTGTCCAGTCCATGGCATATCAATACCATGGCGTCTCCTGGCCCCTGTGGCTGGCACATAGGCCACATCCCTGATGTAGTCCTTGAGGAGTGTTGCCATAGCATGATTGCTCTAGCTGATACCTGGGGGGCCAGGTCCAGTGGGATTTCTCATTTAGTCTTATTTCTTGATGGAGTAGGGTGGCACCTCACTGCTGTTCTGTGTGTCTGCCGGCCAGCAGGCTGGGGCGCCTTTGCATGGGTGTCTTGGCCAGCTGTCCAGAGAAGGGTGTGCTCCCCTGCGTTGCCTGCCCAGTTTTGGCTGGCCCTTACGTTTTGGGGGGCCCTCTAAATGTTAAGGTCCTTGTACATTGTGCCTATCAGGCTGTGTCCATGGGTGGCTGGCAGCAGTCCTGCCCGTGCCAGCTGCCGGGCGCTCACTGCACAATGCTGGTTGCTGCCGGCACCCTGTGTTCTTATACTAGACTGCTGGAGCTCTCTTGGGAGACTGTCTGTGCACCTTTGTCTTCAAGAGTTTCACCTCTTTCCTGCCAGCAGATTAAGTGTTTTTATGTTTAGTCTGTTTTTGTTTTTGTTTTTTTAATTCTTGTGTCAGAACTCTTGTTTTTTTATTTTTATGGCCGGCTCAGCCTGCCCTGAGGGCAGGGCTGGCACAGCATGTGGTGCCGGGGATGGAACCGCGGTCCCTGCAGCCGCCCAAGCTTTCCTTAGCAGGCGCTTTAGACCACTGAGCCATCCTGCTGGGCCTAAGTCTGTTTTTATTTTATCTCAGTAGCAGGTAAGACACTGTGTCTGATTCATTGTGTGTGTGGAGGCCAATTTTCCCAGCACTGTCCTAAAGAGGCTGTCTTTGAGGCAGGAAGATACTCAGTGGCACAGTGTGTGCCTGCCAGGCACAGGTCCCTGAGTTTGGTCCCCATACCAAGATAAAAAATTTAGGACTGTTATTGGTCTTTTGATGTGGATTGCAGTGAACCTGATTGTCACTTGGGATGTGGCCATTCTGATTGTTGGTCCTGCCCGCGCAAGGAAGGGGGTGTCTTTCTGTTTTCTTTCTTCTCTTTTTTTTTTTTTCAGCATTCTGTTCGTTATACAGATCTTTCAATTTGGGTAGATTAATTTCTGTGTTTTAGCTTTTGTGAATCTATTCTGAATGGATTTTTTTCCCCCCAAAAGATTCATCATTGGTTATATAGAACACTTAATTTTGTGATTTTTGTCCTTTGGTTCATGTCACGTAGTGTTCAGTAATTTGCGTGTTTGAAGCCACCCTTGCATCTCCACCGTGAGGCCAGGCTGGGCCGAATGAGCAGCACTTGTCATGATTTGCTGGTTTCTGTCCGTCAGTCTTTGCACATATGCCCGTTGAAGCATTGCCCTGCAGTCCTCTGTCTCGATGGTGATAGTGATAGGCGTTTTCAGGTGAGCGGTGCAACAGAGAGACGGGCAGAAGGAAAAAGCGAATGGGGCGTTGTTTTCTTTGAGGACACAGGAGAGAGTGGGAAAGGTGAGGAACTTTGTCTCTCACAATTAGACAAAGGGAGGCTGAGGCTTTTATCACCTTTTCCAAGGGCGGAGTTTGGAGGGGATGTTTAGATGTAGCTGAGGAGCTGATTGGGGGTCTTCCCTGAGGTGGTGGGAACAGTAGAAGTCGGTTATGTCCTGGGCTAAGCTGGAGAAGGGGGAAGTGGTCCTGGGAAACATGGGCGTTGTTTTACGGCATCGGCCATATTAGATGACCACCATAATGATGCAGCAGTCCATACTAAGGCCAGAACTATCAGTTAGCTCTTGTCTGGTTTGGGTACCAGGGCGACGCTAGCTCCAGGAGTCTGAAGACTCCTTTCCTTTCGGTTCCCTGACAAGGTGGGGAGTACTGGTGCTGGGTCTCCCCTGAAGTTCTGGCAGAGATCCCATCAGGCCCAGGGCTTCACTTTGTTGGTGAGGTTGGGTGACTGCCTCCTTCTCATTGCTTATTGTATGATCTGCTCAAGGTTTTTGTATTTTCTTGGCTGAATTTCGATTCCAAATGCATGTAGGCATTTCCATTTCTTCTAGGTTCTCTAGGCTATTAGAATTTAAATTTTTAGGGGCTGGGGAGATAGCTCCGAGGCACAAGTGCCTGCTGGGCAAGTGCAAGGTCGTGAGTTCGAACCCTGGTCCCACAAAAAAAAAAAAAGAAGAATTTAAATTTTTAAAATAGCTTCCTCCAGTTCTCTGAATTTTGTCAGCATCAGTTGTAATTTTACCATTTTCTTTTTTTTTTTTAATTTAATTTAATTTTTCTTGTTTCACAACCTTTGTTTGTTTATTCACTCATTTTTATGGCCAGCTCAGCCCGCCCCGAGGGCAGGGCTGGCGCAGCATGTGGTGCCCAGGATCGAACCGCGGTCCCTGAAGCCGCCCAAGCTTTCCCAAGCAGGCGCTTTAGACCGCTGAGCCATCCCGCTGGGCCCCTGTAATTTTACCATTTTCATTTCGAAGTGCTTTTTTCTTTCGCGAAGGGAAGTTTTGTGAAACCCAAAGGTTACCCTTGGTCAGGTGAGCTCCACAAGGAGATCGGGTCCCGGAACACTTCCCACCAGTTCCGTATAGCATTGCGACCCCACGCCCTTCACCTGCTGCTTCTGGTCCCTGCTTGTATTTTCATTCTGCGCCCCTTTAGACAGCTATCGCTGCTCACCGAGGGAAGGAATTCCCATGCATTTTAGTCTCTACTCGCGTCACTGAGTGGTTTTGCTTTGCTTTGCTTTGCTTTGCTTTTTGTCTTTTCAGACAGGGTCTCGCTGTGCAGCCCAGGCTGGCCTTGAGCTCTCGCTAGCCCAGGCTGGTTGCGAACCCCCAACAGTCCTCCCGCCTCAGCCTCCCAAGTGTGCGTGCCTCAGGCTGCTGAGCTATGGTGGCTGCAGAGATGGTGTCTGGGTCTGTCTGTCCTCCCTCCTCCTCTGCTTCGTAGGCCCTGCTCACCTCCTCTGTGCCTTCCATCACCATTTCCTTCCCCTTTCAAAGAAATTTCCCTTACATCTTGGTCTGATCTTGCCTAAGTATCTTGCTCATTTCATGCTTTTTCCATGAACGTTGTATGAACTTGACATCTTTATCTAGTTCCGGTAATAGAAAGGCAAAGCCAGCCGATGTCCCTGGCGGGGAAGCGCCCCACCCACTGCTTCCTGGCTCTGCTTGCCGCCTCCGTGCTACAGAGGCCCCTGGCCTCTGGGCCAGGCCCTGGGGGCTCAGCCAGCAGGCGGAGCACTCAGTGGCTCCCTCTGTGTCCACAGTTCGGCCTCTCGCTGCTGCTCACCCTCCTGAGCCGTGGGGAAGACCTGCAGCGCCTGGAGCCTGCCACCGAGCCCGCGCAGCGTGACCAGTGGTCAGTACCGCCGTCCTCGCCGCCCCTGCCCAGTGCCACTGGTTCATGCCTGCGTCTCACCATAGTTCTGCTTTCCTGCCAGGACGGAGGTGATGTTCATGGCCACCAGGGAGCTGCTGCGGGTCCCCCAGGCAGCCCTGGCCAAGCCCATCTCTATGCCCACAAACCTGGTGTCCCTTTTTTCTCGCTACGTTGACCAGCAGAAACTGAACTTGCTGGAGACGAAGCTGCAGTGAGTACGGGGCAGGACTGGTGGCTTGCAGGGGGTGGCAGGGCGCATCGGGTGCCTCTGGGATCCCAGGTCTGTGACTAGAGCACAGTGCCTCTGGCCCCCCTCTGGAGTGGTCCAAGGAGGCCCCGAGCTCCACGCGCAACACAGACACACCTCCTTCGTGTCTCTGCCCTCAGGCTGGTCCAGGGGATCCGGTGAGAGCTGCGGCTGAGTCCCTACCTCCTATGGCTGCCGCCTGCACTGCTGCCGCCCACCCGCCGAGGGAGGGAGTGTCCCCTCCCAAGCAGACGCGTGGGCTGGCTCCCGGCGGAGCTTCAGCTCAGGGCAGCGTGGCCTTCCCCAGGCGGCTGTCCCTCTGGTCTCTGTCCCGTTTCCTTTCTGCATGTCCTCCCTTCACTCGGCTGTTCACAGTGTTAGATTCTTTGCCCTTGAGCTACCCAGAAAACAGCCCCGTATCCACCACGCTGCCCCCTCCCCGCAGACCACAGCCTTCCGAGGGACCCTTCCCTCTCCTGCTGAAGACATTGTTCTATATTAAGGTACCTTCAGGAGAGCCAGTCGAGTAGACCTCAGGGCAGATTTGCACACCCACGCCGGTGCGACCCCATGGTTTCAGGCCCCTGAGAGGAGGTTTAGTTTGAGGAGTCCTTGGTGACGCGTACCTCCGCTGAACACTTGCCAGCAGCCTCGCCTTCCTCCTGGGGCTCCTCCTCCTCCTCGCAGCCCCAGTCCAGGGCACGCAGCACTTTGAATGCAATCCGTACCTGGCTGCTGCCCGCTCTAGGCCAGAGGTCCTCTTCCTCCTGCCAGGTTCCTTCGTCTCCCTCCTCAGCGGGAGCAACCACTTCTTGGGCTCCAGCACAGCAGTAGTAGCCTCATCCCCTCCCTGGCGTCCCCAGAGCCCGCTCTACCCCGGCACCCCTGATCTGCCACTCGTCCTCTGACACAGCAGCAAGGACGGGGCTCAGATCCTGCCGGCCCCAGCTGGAGAAGCCGAGACCCAGACACCCCCCCCCCACGGCCGTCCCAACCTCAGCCCTGCCGCCCTCCCCTTTCGAATGTCATGGGATCGGGCCGGCCTCCCGCAGGAGTGACCATTTGCCCTCCCTCCGTGAGACCGGCCAGCTGCCCTCCCAGCCCAGTTCCACCAGCGGCCCAGCGGCCGCCCGCGCCCCTGCGACAGCTACTGACTCCCTGCCCACGCGGCTCCCCCTCGCAGCCCATCAAGTGAAGACTTGGTCGGCGTTTTTCCTGACTGTGCTTTATCTTGTTTGGTTCTGATTAATGAAAATAAAGGTTTCTAAATTTACATTTTTATAGGGTATTGTAAATAAAAACAAATTGTATAATTCAAGGAAGCGTTGCGTGTTTGTGTGCTCCGCTGGCTCTGAGCTGGCACTGCCTGCGTGGGGGCCGGGCGAAGCCCGAGCGCCCCAATGCTGGGTCCATAGGGCGTGGCTCCCAGGCCTGCTTTGGGCCTGGTGTATTGCAGACGCTTCTATGAACGCTTGAGGAGGAGGAGTTGGCCGGCTGCCGCCGCACGTGGAAAGGCAGAAAACTGGGGCAAGGGCTCTGATGCCGGGCGCTGTTTGCATAATGTGCATTTTCCTGATAGCCACGCAGGCTCTAAAGCGCTGGCCTAAGGTGACAGCCAGCAGGCCACAGAGGGTGTGGCGCCACATTGCCACGGGGTAAGAACTGAACGCCTTGTTCCCAGCACTCAGGAAGCCGAGGCAGGCCTGGCAACTTAGCAAGACCCCTACTCTGAGGCAAGCAGGGATGTGACTCGGCGGGGAGCCCCTGCTCAGTAAGGGGCGCTTCTCCGTGGGGTCTGTGCTTCACATGAGGCAGGCTGGCCTCAAAGTCATGCAGGCTCTACTGGCCCGTGTTCCAGTGCTTTAAAGTCATTGAAGACTTGACAACAAGAGCAAGAATAGTTCCATCACACACTGGCTAAAGCCCTGGGTGGCAGCTGGCGCAGCCAGAGACAGGCCCGCGCGTGCAGCCCACACGTGGAAGAAGCAGACCTCTCAGGCGATAAGAAGGGCGCACAGCTGCACAAAACGGAACCAGGCAGAGGGAGGCAGGCCACGCCCACCTCATCGGAGGGGCGGCAGTCCGTCACTTTATGGAAAAGCAGTGCCAGTAAGACTGGCCGGCGGCCCCTCTCACCAGTGAAAAACTCTGTTTCTCTGAATGGTTCTTGGTGGATGGAAAGCACTTCCCACGGCCTTTGCCCAGCTGGCCTGGCTGTAGAAATCTAAACAAACATTAAAAAGCATAGATATTTACGACAGCCTTAGCCCAAGGCCACCTGAGTCACTGAGCAAGCACTACCTCAGGAGAAAGCAGGAGTGGTCAGGGTGGCATGGCCATCCACACAAGACCCTGTTGCAAAAGTTGTTTTTAAAGGAACACTGCAGCTTTATAATATAAGAACTAGAAGGTCCAGTGGCGCAATCGGTTAGCGCAGCGGTACTTATATAAGAACTGTAGGGCCGGCAAGATGGCTCAGCAGTCTAAAGTGCCTGCTTAGGCAAACTTAGGAACTGCAGTTCGATCCCCCGCACCACATGCTACGCCAGCCCCACCCCCAGGGCAGGCTGAGCTGGCCATGACATTTTTTTCCAGGATTCAAACTCAAGACCTTGCACTTGCCAGGCAGGCAGGCACTTGTGCCATGGAGCTATCTCCCTGGTCCCTGGCCATAACATTTAAAAAGAAGAAGGAGGAGAAGAGGGAGAGGGGGAGGGGGACAGGGCTGGCGGGACTGGGACTTGCGTTGTGTTGTCCTGTCCTGAGGCATGTTGAGCCAGCTACAGAGACTAAGTATGGTGCCACACACTTGGAATCCCAGTGCTGGAGAGGCTGAAAATATGAGATAACTACAAGTCCAAGCTGTGGAGTGAGACCCTGGACTATATGCTTTTTTGGGGTGGAGTCTTTTTGAGACAGGATCTCGCTGTGCAGTTCAGGCTGGCCTTGAGCTCACTTTTGTAGCCCAGGCTGGTCTCGAACTCACTCCAATTCTCCTGCCTCAGCCTCTCAGGTGCTGGGATGGCAGGTGAGTGCAACCATACCTGGATCATGTCACTATGTTTTGAATGCACCTTCTAAAAGAAGGATGTCTGTGTGATGTGGAAGAGAACAGTGAATGAAGACACTCTTAGAAGTTACTGAGGTGAAGCCGGGCATGGTGGCTCACGCCTGTAATCCCAGCACTCGAGAGGCTGAGGCAGGAGGATTGGTGCGAGTTCGAGACCAGCCTGGGCTACAACAGTGAGCTCAAGGCCAGCCTCAACTGCATAGCGAGACCCTGTCTCAAAAAGACAAAAAAAAAAAAAAGAAGTTACTGAGGTGTATTAAGGGCTTGGGATGCTGGGTAAATATGCTTTTGCCTTTCGGTACCTGCCAAGTTTTCTGCTAAGAAAACACTTTGCGTTCTTAGAAAAAAAAAATGTAAGAAGAAGTGTTGAGTTGGTTACATAGGCAAGCACCAAGAGTATGTTAACAAAGGAACTGCACGTGAAAGAGCTTCGGGGTCCCGTGCTTGAGTGGAGGAGGTGCTTGCTTCCCTTCGTACTCCCTGAACTGGTGTGCATGGGGCGTGCACCATGGCCACCAAGGCGGCCACGCTCCAAAACCTGCTAGACAGCGTCTGGTTGCCCTGGGAGGAAGCCGGCTCCGGCTGGCTGAGCTTGGTCTTCTGGGGAAGATGCTGCGGACCTGGACCTCACTTGGAGGGTGTCAGCCCAGAGCAGGCAGTCTGGCTCAGTCCCCCACCAGGAGCATCCACAGTGACACTGTTGCAACAAAAAGGTTGCCCTGTCAAAAACCGGGGACCCCAAGACCTCTGAATTCTGCTCTGGGGTACCGTGAAGTTCATTGCTCAGGAGGCAGAAGCAGGGAGGCAGGAGGGAGCCCCAGGCATTTCTGCTTTCCCAGCAGTGCCTGAATAGATTAACGCCCTGGTCCCTAAGGAATCAGCGTGGGCTTTTCAGAAGCCACTCTTTGAAGCCAGGTGTGGTGGTGCGCCCCTGTCATCCCAGCACTTGGGAGGCTGAGGCAGGAGGATCGGTGTGAGTTCCAGACTAGTCGGGGCTACAAAAGCGAGTTCAAGGCCAGCCTGAACTGTGTAGTGAGACCCTGTCACCAGTCTTTGGGTGTCAGAACCACTTGTCACCGTGTTACCTGACCTCATTGCACAGGCAGGAGCATGCATAGATCTCGGGTTCCTGGCAGCCTCGGTGGACTTCGTTAACAGGCCAAGGCTGTGACATGCACGAGCCTCACTCAGCGCAACTTTCCACATGCTCCTTGCGCAAGTTCATTCTGCAAAGCAGCATCAGCTGAGATCTGGGAGATACCAAGAGAGGAGCCAGGAGGTCACTGCTGGTGCACTTTGCTAGGCTCTATGAAGATAAAATCTCTTCAGTTTAAATCTACAAGATGAGAGCTGACCAAGGGTAAGTGCCTCGCGCCCCATGCCTCGGAAAACCCCTGCTCACCCCACGCTGTGCTGTCCTCCCAGGTGGCTGTGCACAGGGACACAAACACCGGCAGGTTCTGCTTCAGAGATTGGGGGGGGGGGACTGGTCTGCCAGTGGAGAGCAGCCTGCTCCTGGCTGGGGCTCTGCGGGGCCCCAGTCCATGCCGCTGCTTCCCGTCAACAGGCTTTAATCTGCAGGCACCTTTTCTCTGTGGCCACCGTCCACCCCAGAGGTACGAGGTCGCCTTGCAAATGCTTCGGCTGCTATTCTACAGCATAGTGGATGGAGAACACACCCCATCTTCTGTTTTGAGCTCTCTGCCCTGAAGTAGGTCAGCCCTGTAATTATATAGTTCCAAAGCTGATGGGCCAGGCCCCAGCCGGGAAAGGCCAGAACCTGTCCTTAAGCCAATGCATAAACTGGTCTAGGCTCCGTCTGTAGTGTCCTGAGGAAGGCGTCCCCTGTGCCCCAGAGGGAAAAGAAAAAATAGAGAAAAGAAAGAAAAACTGGAAACAGCTTTTGTAACCAAGGCAGGGAAGAGCTGAACGGAGAAGAGGGAAGAAAGGCAACTCGAGCTTCCTGATTCCTCCTGCCCGACGTGATCGCTGCGTGTGCCTCAGGTGTATCAATAGACGCCACTAGAAAGGAAACGTTTTAAAGACTTTCCTGTTCCCAGGCCCATGGTTCATGCTGGAGCTGCTGGCAGAGCTCCAGGCCTGCGAAGGTCGCCTCTGCAGCGTCTTCTGGTTGGGTTTTCACCTCTTTGCTTCTGCGGGTGAAGGGCCGCCGGCCAGCGCAAGGCCTCCAAAGGCACCATGCTGGTGGTTAGCTCCCGGCCCGCCTGCAGCTGGAAGCTTCCGCTGGCTCTTCTCTTGGTGTCCTCAGAGAGAAGCCGTTCCTCCCCCCCGACTCTTTGCCCTTCCCAGTGAGGTATTCCGCTGTTGTTCTGTGCTTATTGGGCCCAGGGCTTCAGGAATGAACGCTAAGCAAGGCTTATGTCCTCCAGCCTGCGTTACAGCTCTAACAACCTGCTAAGTTGCCCAAAGTGATCTCGAACTTGCAGTCCTGCTGCTTCTGCCTCCCGAGTAGCTGGGAGGACAAGGCGAGTGCCCCCATACCGGGCTCCAGGGGTTGGAAATACTTTTGTTACATTACTTATTCTCAGTACCAGGGAATCTGTTCTCGTTAATTCGCTGTCCCAACATGGGAGCTCCCAGATGCAAAGCCGTCTTGCCATAGCTGTCCCTGAAAGCGCCCCCCCTCCCACACAGGGTCAACACCTGCAAGGTAGCCAACAGATACCTGGTGATGAAATAAATAGTTCTGCTACCAGGTATGCCTATAACCCTCACCATGCTGGGAGGCTGAGGCAGGAAGGTCTGAAGGATAGCTGAAAGATAGCTTGGGCTTCACAGCTTGAGGCCAGCCTAGAACATAGAGTCTGTCTACACACACACACACACACACACACACACACACAAGAAATAGCTCAAAGGGATTATTCAGAGAACAGACCTGATTTAACCAAAGTCTGTTTGTGACCACTTTGAAATCCTCGGTCACTTATTTTATCACAGTTGTTCAGGCCAGGAACAGTTTGATGCTGTCCGACAAGGGCTGTGCTCCCCGCAGTGCTCTGGGAGTGGAGGAAAAAGATACCAAGTCACCGTTGTCCTGGTGCCACCCCTGTGCTCAGGCCAGGAAGGTGGGCTCTGTCCCTTGCTCAGGGTCCGCGGAGCGAGCACCACCCCAGCCACACTTCTCCGCACAGCAACGGGACCACAGACAAAGCCACAGGCGAGCCCTGATGGCCATGGCGAGGACGCCATGCCATGGGCAGTGGGAATGGTGTCTTCCACGGCCACGACAGGATGCAAGTGGCCACCGGGTCTGAAGAGCTCGCTTTGGTCCAAGCTGTGGACGCCCAGGACACCAGGTGCACCTAGCTGGACCACAGGTACCTAGCAGGAGTGCAGAGAGCCACTGGGGCTGCGAGGACAGAGATGGGACTGGGCCAGGAGCCAGACTAAGGCGCTTGTTTTTCTGAGAATAGATTTAGGGTGACAGTTATTTTGGGGGCTGGGTGAGGCCTGCTGTGGCCGGGCACTGCTTTACCGCTGATCCTGTAACCTCCTCTTCTTTATGAGGCAGGGTCTCACAAGGAAGCGCAGGCTGGTCCTGACCACACAGTGACCCCCGTGCCTCGGCCTCCCGAGTGCTGGGGCCCAGGGCGCGCATCTTGCACTGATCTCTCGCCTGTCCTCTGCATCCCCTGGAGTCTACGGATGGCGCTTGGCCAAAGGGTGTTCAGGGGCACTGACCAAGGCAGCAACACAGTGGTGCCAGCAGGCAGGTCGTGTGTGCAGAAACTACCTCCAGCTCGGTTTTCTGGGAACCTAGAAGTGGCCTAACAGAGTGGATCTACCTTTGCGGTAAAGGGAAAGGCATTTAGGGACAGGGGACACTGGGGGAGAGGACAGGACAGGAAGTAGAGAGGCTCAGGATGCCGCAGGCATGCCCTGTAAGCCAGCATGGACAGCTGTATCCTGCATCCGGGGCCTAAGGACGAACCTCAGGGGTAAAGCACTTGCCTGGTACACTGAGGCCCTGGGCACCTCTACATGGGGGTTCCTCCAAAAGATGAGAGGGTGCGGCCAAGCTTAGCAAAGGAAGGTGAGCCCTGACTCTAAGAATGCCAAGGTCAGTGTCCAAGGCCTAGAATCATCCCGCACGGGAGGCTCTGTCCCCGCCCAGGGCTGCCCACTTCCTCCTCCACGTGCGCCCAGGAGGCAGGGACGTGGCAGCCTGCCCGCTGCTGCCACGCTCCACCACCAAGCTACCAGTGTCTCCCAGTTGCCGCCCCTCCCCATTCTGCTGACTCCGAGCAGTCATTTTCAGCAAACATTCGCGCCACCTGCCCTAACTGCTTCCTTAGGCAAACTCAGAGGAGGCTCTGAGGCCCTTGTGGCCGGCAGTGGTGGGCCTCTGCGTCCACCTCTGCCGGCCTGCTCCCCGCCCTGGGTCACGTCCTTCCTCGGGACAGGCAGCACCTGCTTGGCTCTCTCCCGCTCCACGGTGCCACACACAGCTGGAGATGACTGAACGCACCGCCTCTGTGGCAGCCAGGCCGATTTTCCTGCCTGTTCTTCCTGTTTGACACCTCCCTGCCCCAAGAGCTGGTGTTTCAGGCCAAGTCTCTACACCTGCTACTGGGTCCCGGCAAGCCGCTCAGGCTGGGGATGAACTGTATTTGTAGCTTGGTTCAGTCTGGTTCAGTTGGGTGGAGACAGGGGCTCGCTGTGCAGCCCAGGCTGGCCTCAGACGCACGCCTCCTGAGTGGTGTGATTGTAGGTGTGCCGCCATGCCCAGCCACAGGCACTGCTAAGTAGGTGGCAGCGCTGGGCTGTGGTGACCTATGGGCAAAACCCACATGGATTGTGCTGTGGAGGAAACTTGCCCTCTGGCAGAGGCTTGAACTACATGTAAGAGAGTTAACGTCAAAGGGAACGGGGAGAGCCGAGAAGGCGACATGATTCAGAGCCCCTGAAATCAGAGGCCTCCCTTCAGAAGGGTAGAATTATCCTGGCACAGAAAGGAGAAAAGTGTCACAGAGGTACCAGCCTGAGGAAGGAGGGGACAAGTGTGGGGGAGGGTGTGGCCCGGTTCAGCAGGAGTGCGGCGTACACCAAGCTGACAGAGACCGGGCTGACAGCAGAGGTGACATCAGGTGGCCGTGGACCTTTTCTTCCAGGCTACGAATTCTGGGCTGCTCTTGCCAGGAAGGAGCAGGCCGCTAAGCCTAGCACCTCGGAAGTCCAGGCAGGAGGATTGCCATGAACTTGAGGCCAGCCTGAGGGCCACAGAAAGTTCAGAGCCAGACGGGACTACATGGCAAAAGCCTATCTCACAAAGAACAAAAAATCAAAGGAACTTTGGTCTGTAGGCCAGAGGCAGCGTGGACAAAAGCCCAAAGGAGCCTGCCTATTTACTTACTTATTTTTATCTTTTTGAGATGGGGTCTTGCTATGCAGTTCAGGTTGGCTTTGAGCTCACTTTATAGCCCAGGCTAGTCTCGAACTCACACTGACCCTCTTGCCTCAGCCTCCCAAGTGCTGGGATTAGAGGCGTGCATCACCATGCCTGGCTCTGAGTCTTTTTAAAAACTAAACTATACAACAGAAGTAGAAATGATAGTACAATAAACACTCTTAACTGCCACCTAGATTCAACGGCTAACATTTTGTCATGTTCATGTCACAGATAGGTAGATGTACGTGCATTTCAAACTATGTCTCACTAATTTTTTTTGCTGACTCATCTCAAAGGAAGCTACAAGCAAGCTGATTAGTTCCTAAATACATTCACATGTTTTCCATTTGCTGCTTTCCTTTATATCTATCACATCATTATTGAACCGAGCAACTATAATAATTACCTCATACTATCTAGCACAGGTCCATTTTAAAATTCTGAAAGTCCCCCAAATGTCTGAAAGGCTGTATTCCCCCCCCCACCCCCGTTTGTTTTGCAGGACCGGGGTCCGAGCTCTCGACCTTGCACTTGTGCCATGGAGCTATCTTCCTGAATCCAATCCCTTTTAAGTTTTAAAATTAATTAATTAATTAAAGAATTTATTTTTTTTTCTTGTTTCAGAACTTTTGTTTATTTATTTATTTTTATGGCTGGCTTAGTCTGCTCTGAGGGCAGGGCTGGCGCAGCCTGTGGCACCGGGGATTGAACCATGGTCCCTGCTGCCACCTAAGCTTTCCTAAGCAGGTGCTTCAGACCACTGAGCCATCCTGCCGGGTCCCTTTTTTAAAAATTTATAACAGTCACACCTGACTCCCTTTTCTGTCCATTTCTCCTGTTCCAGGAGCCCCCCCACCTCTTCTGCGCAACAGCTGTCTTCCGGCGGCTCCGCATTCCTGATTCACTGGTTGTCTCTTCTCCCTGGCTGGCACACGCCGTGGCACAGCACACCTGGGACCAAATACAAACCCTGCCTGCCTCAGGCTTATTGCTGCCAAGCAGATGTGACCAGGTGAAGGTGAAGACGGCCAGACGCAGCCGAGTTTAAAAGTACAGAAAAGTACAGTATGTCTTTTTCCTTTGCAATTGCTAAATGACTCAAGGGGCACTTGGCAGCAGAACCCGTATTGTCAATAGTTGTTCCTTTTGTTTCTTTTTTTTTTTTTGTCTTTTGGAGACAGGGTCTCGCCAAGCAGTTGAGCAGTTGAGGCTGGCCTTGACCTCACTTTTGTAGCCCAGGCTGGTCTCGAACTCGCACGATCCTCCTGCCTCAGCCTCCCAAGTGCTGGGATTACAGGCGTGAGCCACGACGACCGGCCCTCCTTTTGTTTCTTAAACCTGCACATGGATGTGCACTTAAGCACAAGAGCACCCTTGTACGGTTTTATTTCTTTCAGGCTTGGACAGCTTAAATGACTTTTACAAAGTCATAAAACCAATAAGTAGCACAGGCATAACACAAGCATAAATACATTTAGTTCTCTTTAAAAATATTAATCCCAATGAACTTTTGCCATACTGAAGAGGCATCGAGAATTCTTTCTCCAGAATTCAGTAAATATTTCTCTCCATTTGAAACCATTCTCTAAAAGATATTTTTATTACCGCCCCCAGGAAAATCCACGCTTTAGGGCATCTGAAAGCTACCCCATGACCTCTTGAAGCTGGTAGGGCAAGCAGGTGCGAAGCCCGAGTCCCGCGCGCGCTTCTGGCTGTATTTATGGTCACAGTTTACAGCGTCAGAGTGTTGCACTAGGGGCTGGCCAAATAGCTCATCAGATTAAAGCCAGGCGCAGGGGCCTGCTTCCAACTCCGAGCCTACAGTGCCAGCGCCGCCCCTGTCCCTGGGCGCGCTGATCCAGCACTTGAGATTGGGCGTGGTGGTGCACACCTGTAATCCAAGCTGTTGAGAGTATGTAAACAAAGGTATCACTACCAGTCGGATCTAGTAGTGTGACTCTGAACACCCTGTACACCCTTCCCTAAAAAGTACAAAAAAAAAAAAAAAAGAATGTTAGGCTAGTTACTGAATTTGTGATTTTTTCCCACAACATGTAAAAAGACAACTGATGAAAAAAAAAAAAAAAAAGGCAATTTCCTGCCTAAAGCCCGTAAACGTGCGTCCACGACCCTAAAATCAACAAAGGCCTTTGAGGTGCAAGAGACAAAATCAGGTCCCCGTGAACCCATCCCTCGTGTGAGGTCGGCAATGAGTCTGGCGGAACTGAGAGCAAACCCGGGGAGGGCACTTGGGGACCGACGGATCATGCAGAAGTTGCTGCTGGCGCTCTCTGGGCCTCCCGGGGAAAGAGGTCTCCAGCTCTGGGTGAGAAGGGGCGTCTTACAGGTAAGGGTGTGACTTCCAAGGGTCACTCTCCCTAAGAATTCTTCCTAACAACACACCCTGAATCTCTTAATTCAGAGTGGGGATTCAACATCGCCCCGGATTCTAAATAACTCCTTAAGAGGGAAGCTTAGCTTCCGCTTGCCACCAATTTCCCCATTGCCGGAAGCATGCGGACACGCCTCCGAATGCTGTTCCTTGACATCATTGGTTATCCTGCCTGCCCCTCTCTCCCTAGATCCCTTTCATTGGTCAGGTTGCCAGGTCTCGCTTTCAGACAATTCCCGGAAGTAATCATCTCCAATTATTGCCCCACCTCTCTGCCGAAGTGTAAGTGACGTAGATTCCAACCAATAAGAAATGAAACTGATGATATGAAGCTGAAACTCCTTTCCCTTTGCCTCAGCGCGTTCAGTGAATGGTAGAAAAGGTTGAGCAGCTGATATTAACCACCAATCCCGAAGGGCGGAAGAGGACCCTGAGAAGAGTGACGGAAGGGGGTGACGTGGCCGTGACTGAAGCATACAGGGAAATGAGTGGCAGAAACATGGCCCAATCTGTGATCAAATAGGCCGGACTCTGCATTCGTGCATCCTCCCGGAGAGCGGAGAGACTCCAGAAAAGAACCAATGAGGTTGTGGCAGGGTCTGATTGGCCGTCATTTGGACCAATCCGAGGTGGGGCTGTCGGGTGCTCCCTACCCCGGGCTCTCACTGGGCGGAAGAGGTTGACAGGCCCGAGAGAAATGCCAATGTCCGTGGGATCCTCCGCAAGTGACACTCGGCCGCGCCAATCGACGTGCTCCTTCCCGGAGGCCGAGCCCTCCCTCGCGGCGGCCGGCGGGGCGGGGACGCTGCGCGGCGGCTGCTGAGGCGCTAGCCGTGTGGGGTCCTCCGGGCGGTGGCGGCGGCCCTTGCAGGCGGTTTCGGTCCTGCGTCTCCGGGCGGCGGCGGCTCATGGCGGCGGCCGAGCTGAGGGGAGTGGTGGCGCCGGGCCCCGCGGCCCTCGCGGCTCCGGGCGGCGGCGGCGGCGGCACCGGGCCCCCGCTGGCTGGCGGCGGCGGGCGCGGGGACGCGGGGCCGGGCTCGGGGCTCGCGGCGGGGACGACAGCGGCGGCGGGCGCGGGCGGCGCGGGGCCCGGGGCGGGGGCGGGGGCGGGGGCGGTGGCGGCGGCGGGGCCCGCGTCCGCGCTGCCTGCCGGGGGCTCGGGCTCGGCCCGTGAGGGCTGGCTCTTCAAGTGGACCAACTACATCAAGGGCTACCAGCGGCGCTGGTTCGTGCTGAGCAACGGGCTCCTGAGCTACTACAGGTAACGCTTCCGGGGCAGCGACGGCAAGGTCGCCCCCGGTCCGCTCGCGGCTGACAGCGCCACGGGGCCGCGCTCGCCTTCCAGCACCCAGGGGTGCAGCTCGGGATCTCGCGGCCACTCCCGGCTCGCTCCTTTCACAGTCGGGACGCAACGTGGCCTTCGGCTTTCTGTTCTGTCGCCTTCCGCACAGCCCCGAGGAGAGACGTCCCTGCTGCGGGGCTCCTTGTGTTCTGGCGCGCCCCACCTCCTCCCGTGGGGATGATTAAGAGCTGCAGCCGACATTTGTGTGTTCTTGGGGTGATGAAAGAGGAGACCGTGCCTGACACGCTAATTTCTGTTGAACAACACCTGTTCTGGAACCTATATGCGCTCCGATTCCCCTTATGGCTAGAGAGAGAGAGGTGTTAAGCTAGGTGATCGGAGAACAGGATGTAAACATTCCCGAGGGCAGGACTTTGTGCGAGAATGTTTTACACACAGATGTCACTGGTGCCAGCAGCCACGTTGGGAGTTAGCAGATGTGCCCGTCCCAGTGGTGAGCAAACAGAGCTGGGCTCCTCTATCCGGGCTGGAGGAATCCAGAGTCAGAACCATTTTCTGTGCGCACCAGCATAACCTAAAAGCCAGGTCAGGGTTCCACACATCAGGCAAGTAGAGAGGCAGTTACTTGTCTAAAGCAAGGAAGCTTGCAGGTCAGCGTTACTTGGTGTATTTTTATTCAGAAAGTATACAAAGTTTCCATTCAGGGGGTCTGCAAATCTTTTCCTGGAAGACTGTCTTATGGGGGCCTCCTCGACATCAGTTGAGTAGCTTACTCTCCATTTCCTTTGGATCGCAAATAATTGCTCTGCTACCAGGAGACTTAGGAGTATGCAGCGACCTTTGCTGTTGTATTGGCTTTTAGGGAATTTGATGGAGAGGTTGAAGGAGGGAGCTGGAAACAGGAACGCGTTTTTATCTGTCCCCTAACAGTAAACGATGCCTTGGGTAGCTCAGCCTCTCATCCTCAGCGGCATGGTGGACAGGCAGGAGCGTCATGACATTATTCAGAATTGATTTCAATTTTAGCTTTTTTAGCTGTTCATCTCAGGGTTGTCAGTGTAGGGTTAGGTCATGAGTCTCAAATTTTAGCTGGCCCTGTAGTTTTCTCTTCAGGCGCGTGTTTCCCTGGTGTCACTGTCATTGTCAAGTCCAGCTGGTTTGTCGCTCCATGTGGCTTGCCAGTCACCATTGCCTGGGTTTGCCGTTTTTCACAAATGGCGCGCAGCTGCAGGTGTCGTCTCATCCTCCATCCAGGCCAGTCGCATCTTTGTTCGGTTCGTCTTGCCCAGTGCTCATGGTGGACGTTAGTAACTTAACCAGTGGATTGCAAACACTTTAACTTCTTTCTTTTTTTTTTTTTTTTTTTTTGTCTTTTTGAGACAGGGTCTCACTATGCAGTTGTGGCTGGCCTTGAGCTCACTTTTGTAGCCCAGGCTGGTCTCGAACTCACACCGATCCTCCTGCCTCAGCCTCCCGAGTGCTGGGATTACAGGCGTGAGCCACCACGCCCGGCTAACTTCTTTCTTAAAAGAGCCAATGATAAAATTCCTTTCAGAACATACCAACCCTTGCTGGATATGCTGGTCACGTCTGTCATGCCAGCACTTGGGAGGCTGAGGCAGGAGGATACTGAGAATTCTGGGCCAGCCTGGGTTACATAGTTGAAGGCCAACCTGGATGACCAAGTGAGACCCTGTCTCAAAAAAATGCAAAACTGTTTGTTGGGAAATGTGTGATTGGCCTGTTCTTTGCAGCGTGGATGGCCCCACCGACAAACAGCCCAGCCACAGGGTCCTGACTGCCAAATCTGTACCCCCACCCCCAGCTCAGAGTGCAGTGAGGTCCAGGGCTGCCCTCTCCTTCCGTGGATGCAGGTGTTCCGCCCTGCCCGTGTCGCCCTGCCCCACCTCCTTTGTGCCTCCCAAGCTTGCAGCCTCCTACTTATGCCACCCAGAAACACTGTTTACCTTTTCAGCGTACTTCCTAGTCATGTCCTGTGATGAGCTACCCTGATAGACTGTGGCTGCTCCCCTGTGCTTCCTGACACACCCTGTCACAGATGCGGTTACTTCAGGCCTTGTGTAGACCTTGTGCACTCTGAGACATACCTGTATCCCAGCTCTTGGCAGGCTGAGTCAGGAAGACTGCCCTGAGTTTGAGGCCAGTCCGGGCTACATAGTGAGACCCTGTCTAAGGAAGCCTCATGTGAATCCTGGCTCGCTGGGACACATCAGGGCAGGCTGTCGTATGGGTTTCCATGACTCCTTGCAGAGGTTAAGTTACTGTTTTCGGATGGCCTTTCTTAGGCAGGAGCTCTCTAGCCAGAAAACAGTATCTAGTACTACTGTTGAGCCGTAGGAACTCTTCATCTTCTGCACACGTCGTTTGTGAGCGTTGGGTTGTTGGCCTGAACCTGGGAGCTTCCAGGTCAAGCCTGCCTCGCTCCCAGAGCACCTTGGCATTTGGTCACCTGCTGTGGACTTCATGTGTGAGACAGTCCTGTAGTCTATGGGGCTCGCCCAGGCAGAAGAGGTTCCTAGGAAGTGGAAAGTGTGAAGACAGAGGAATGTGCTGGAAGGTCCGGGCAGCACCCCTGGAATAGAAAGCCAGGGCATGCGGCCTGTCAGCTGTGCATCTGTAATTCAGGCTGCATTATTCATGCTGCAACTGAAGCTGGGGGTGGGGAGGTAAGCAAAGAAAAGCTGCGATTCGGGTTACGTGCGGCAGGTGTGGGCCCTGGAGAGTAGCCCAGTCCTTGGAGAGCCCCCTGGCCTTTCCAGCCTGCTGGTTCTCTGCATCTGAGGAAGAAAAAAGTTTCATGTGACGGACAGAGCAACAGCAAAGCTGCCTCCCAAAGCTCAGCAGACAGACTCTCAGCCACACTTAACCTGGGGTTCAGAGTGAGGGCGTGTGCTGGCTCTGGCAGGCAGGAATTCGAGACTTGCCAGGTGTGTTTGTCGCCTGGCTCCCTGAAAGGGAAATGGCTCTGCTTTGTGTTGTGGCAGCTGGCAAGGGACTTTGACCTCTTTCTGTTCCAAGTTGGACAGGAAAGCTGGACTCTCAACATGTAGGTCCCCAGCCTAACCCGCAGGCTGTGGGGAAATGAGCATAGTTCTTGCTGTATGCACTGGTTTATGTGAGGTGCTTTGTAGCTTGTTGTCACCAAATACTGCTGTAAAGTTCAAAAGTGAGGCTATTAATAGAACTGTCAGTCTGGACACAGTGGGAAAATGCGTACACCTAGCCGGGCAGAGTGCAGAGCTGCTGAATCTCCCCTAGCTATTAATAGGACGGCTTAGGAGTTCCCACCCGTGGAAATCCGTGGCCCTTAGAAAACAGTGCACCCCACAAGGATCAAATGCCTGCTGGTTGTTCCATACTTATTCTTCCTCTACTCTGCCAAGCATTGGTTATTTGTATCCTGTGTCATTTGAGCCGAGCTGATATTTGAGAGTGTAAACACATCGGGGTGCCTCTTTACACTCGGGCAATATGAGCTGAGCCCAAGAGACCGCTCTCGGGGTGGCTGGGTTACCGTGTCTGTAAAGTAGAGCCACCTGAGGAGGGGAGATGGTGTGAAAGGTACCGTGCTGCAGGCAGATACGCAGAGCGCTCTAACTTTCAGCTACAAAGTATTTCCTGACCCCACAAGGACCAGAGGGGACCTTTGGGGTGAGGGGCACGTCCTGTATCACGTCATGCCCGCAGTTGGGGGAGCACAAGTGCGAGCACCTGTGAAGCTTCAGTTCCCTGTTCCCTTGCAGTTGCTGGGTTAACATTGCATGGAACCATTGCCCAGAAAAGCCTGCTTTTAAGAAGCCAGTAGCGAGGGGAACTGGGGCAATAAAATCGGACTCAGAGACAGGGTGCTTATCAGCTCCTGAAAGGGATGCTGTTCTGTTCAGGAGGCTGATGAAAGGCAATCTTAGGAGAGCTGCTGATTCCTAAGAGCTCCGTATTTGAAAGGGCTTGGGGACAGGAGGAGAAATGGGGCGTGATGAAAGATGAAGCCCAAGTCACCATGGTGTCCCCGCCTCTGTCTCCTGCTGGCAGGTCAAAGGCAGAGATGAGGCACACCTGCCGCGGCACCATCAACCTGGCCACTGCCAACATCACTGTGGAAGACTCGTGCAACTTCATCATCTCCAACGGGGGCGCGCAGACCTACCACCTGAAGGCCAGCTCGGAGGTGGAGCGGCAGCGCTGGGTGACGGCCCTGGAGCTGGCCAAGGCCAAGGCCGTGAAGATGCTGGCAGAGTCAGGTGGGAGCGGAGAGCTCGGGCTCGCCTATGGTCACCCAGGGATGTCAGCCAGGGCCTGCGCTCCGCCGCCATCCTCCCCGAGGCGAGCCCGTGTGTGTGTGTGTGTGTGTGTGTGTGTGTGTGTGTGTGTGTGTCCAGAGACATCTTCACTGCTCGCTCGCTACAGTGCAAGCAGTAGTCCCTGCTGCGAAGCACTGCTTTGCCAGCTTGCCAGGGCTGGAAAACTGCCATAGGTGGATGCTTGTGCTCTTTTCATGCCAGTGGCTACCATAAAATTTGGGAACATCGTTCCTTGCTGAGTAGGTCAGGGTTAGGACTGGTACAACTCGTGTTTAGGTTTATCCGTGCCGTTTTCTGATGTTCTCTTTTGTGTTAAGTTGGAACTCTCTTAATAGACTATCAAAAAACTACAAGTGATATGTTCTACACAGGTTTTGCATTTTGCTAAAGTAGTCACTAAAAAAGAGCCACCTGGTTGTGGTTTGCAATTTCTTCAAGGAATGGCAGGGCTTGCCTCTGAGACGCTAGGTGCCAGGCCGCGCCCGGCTCAGTCACTCGCCTGCTGACTTCGGTCTGTTTGCTGTAGCCTCTGTGGGCTCCCGTGGTGAATTTGCCGACTGCCAAGCAGTGGAAGGAAAAGTCACGGCTCTGGACAGTTTGTGGCAGTAGGCTGCCTTCGACCTTGGTTGCATCCATCACGCAGATAGAGCGGCTCTCTGCTCGTTATTTTGTTTCTGTTTCAGTGCTGACATTAGGTCCCCTGGAGGAACTGACACTGCTGGCAGAGCACTTAGCAGCTAGGAAGTGCCAAGTGGGAGAGGCTAGCTGAGAGGCAGCGCAGCTCCCTGCTCTCGGTGCTGTGGGAGTGCCGTGCAGCACAGGCCACGGGTTTGCTGCAGGTGCCCTGCAGACCACACTCACAAGTGGTGGTCGGTCTCGGCAGTCGCCCCGCGGGGGGCGGACACAGCAGGCAGGACGGGGATCTTGTGCTGGTCCTGGACTCACGCCGCTTTCCTGGCCTTCCTGCAGACGAGTCCGGAGACGAGGAGTCCGTCTCGCAGACCGACAAGACCGAGCTGCAGAATACCCTGCGGACCCTGTCCAGCAAGGTGGAGGACCTGAGCACCTGCAATGACCTGATCGCCAAGCACGGCACAGCCCTGCAGCGCTCCCTCAGCGAGCTGGAGGCCCTCAAGCTGCCGGCCGAGAGCAGCGAGAAGATCAAGCAGGTCAACGAGCGGGCCACGCTGTTCAGGATCACGTCCAACGCCATGATCAACGTGAGTGCGCGCTGCCCGCTGCTGTCTGTCTCAGGCCCTCCCTGCCCTTGGCGTGGCGCTCCACGGCTGCATAGTCCGTTGCCTGAGGCAGGAGGGTGCACACGTGAGAGACTCGCATGCGCTGCCGTGGTCAGGAGGACGCTGCAGTAGCCCGCGAGTGGCTCGCACAGCAGCAGGGTGCCCTGTCGCCTCTGTCACCAGCAGGACAGTGATGTGGATGTGGGGTCGTGGTTCTGTGTGTAGTGGTGCCGCAGTTCATGAACTCAGGTCACTCCAGGATTCTGAAACAGCTGGCCACGCTCGTGTTCCTGCAGGACAGAGGGCTGCGTGGATTTGTCACCTGATGCAGTTTGTGATCAAAAACAAAATTTTGTCAGATACCTCTGTTTGAGAACCAGTTGTTTGCAAGTAGAAGCACTTGTGAACTGAGGCACTACTGTATTTTTCTCCAACTTGATCTGTTGGCAGTGGAAATCCACATGGCTCTTCCGACTGTCACACCTTTCCCTTTCCCCTTGGTGCCTGAGCCGTGTCCTTCCTGGCCAGGTGTCCTGCCCCTGGAGTGGTGAGCGCCACATGCCGCCTGCGATGGCAGGGCTCCCTTTGCTGGTAACATACGTACTCAGCTCTGTGCCTTCCTTCTCAGAAGGGTGCAGCCGAGGTCATAGCTTAGTGACACAGTACCTGCTCGGCAAGCACAGGGTCATGAGTTCAATTCCTGGTACAAAAAAAAAAAAAATCACCTATTATGGACTAGGAAGGGGCATTGCTCCTCGCACGTGCTGCTGCTTGGCTGTGGGTGGGGGCTGCAGGTCATCACAGCGCCCTGGCCTGGAGCGGGGAGATAAATCTGTGCCCTTCTTCCTAGTAGTCCCCCTCTTCTAGTACTTGATCGCTACGTGGCAGGTCATTTGAGTTCCCTTTCGCGTAAAAACACTCAGAGAGCTCTTCTAGAGAAGGCTGCACCCTGTGCTTACCCTCCTGCAGCGCGGCTCCCTCCTCAGGGCTCTCTGCCTCTTTCCGGGAAGGGTCACAGTGCCTCCTGTGCTATGCCCGTGTTCGAATGGACCAGCCAGTGTGTCTGAGCTCTGAGCAGTGGGCTGCTACAGGTGAGGGAGGAAATACATTTTACTCCTTGTCCTGGTTGCCTTGGATAGAACTCTCCTTACTGGTGAAGTGGATCTGCTGGTCACTTTGCCTGCTCAGTGACAAGTCAGCTGGGTCCCAAGCTGCACTAGGGAACATCCCTGGGGCCAGCGGTGGCCCCTGTCCTCAAGATCTCAGGACTGCAGAGCACAGGGAAGGCAGTGAATCCTGGGGGAGAGTGCTGGGTGCCAGGGGGAAGGAGCGCAGCCTCTGGAGAGACCACAGGGTGTCTGTCCGCTTGGGAGCGGGAGAGTGGCCCAGAACGCTGGAGGAGCTCTGCAAGTCTCCCGTGAAGAGGGGCGCCGTGGAGGGTCGGCTTGCATCGCAGCCTTCTGTACAGCCCGGTGTGCAGGAGGACTGCCCGAGGCTGCTGATGAGGATCTGCGCGGGTGCGCTGCAGAGCAAGCACCGGGCACGCGGCGGCCAGGCTCGCTGAGCTGTGACGGCAGTCGTTCTGCAGTGAGGGCAAGCCAGCCGTGGTGGTGCAGCACCTGCCTGAGGGCTGCCGCTGCGGGCGTCCCTGTGGGAGCTGCTGCCCACAGGCTGCTAGTGCTACCGGAAGGTGGCGAGGTCCGCGCCGGCCTTTAGGCTGCAGGCCATGGGGCCGGCTTTGATGTGGTGTGACTGGGAGAACCCTCGCTTCCTGGCTACTTAGCGTGAGCCGGCTGTGTTCCGGAAGCTATATGCAGAGCCGCTGCTCATGGAGGTAGCTGCCGCTGCTGTTTGTCCAGAGGTTGGAAGAGGAGGCCTGGGGCAGTTATATAACTCGCCAGAGCGTGTTCGGTGCTGTGGCCTGCGCAGGGCTCAGAGGGCAGCGTGCAAAAGCGCCTCAGAGGCTAAAGAAGGCAGGAGGAATCAAAACCAAAGGAGGCCTGCCTTTTAGGGCTAGTGAGGTGGGGCAGCAGGGAGGGCTGGCACTGCCCGGGGCGTGGGGTGGGGAAGTGTGCGCGCACAGGCACCGTTGTCGCTCTGCAGCGTGGGGCATGGGCTTGGGGGCCCTGGGTTGCAGCCAGGGCACTGCGGCTGCAGTGGTGCCGTGGGGTAGGCAGACTTACGCACGCGCTGTTGCCCTCTTCCTTTCCTAAGCAGACTGTAGCAGGCTTGACTTTGTCAAAGCAGCCAAGGAGCCGGAGGTGTGTGTAGGAATAAGCACTGAGACGCGGCTCTAGTTTGCTCCTGATCCGTCTGCACAGAGAACTCAGTCACGATAGTACTGTGCATGCGACACGGACAGTGGGAGCGCAGGCCAAGTGGGCAGGCAGGCATGTAGGTGGAGACCAGGAGGGAGCTGGCACTGCCAGATATCTTCATGACAAATGGAGAGTTTTCCTAGAGCGTGGGAGCGGGAGGGTGGTATGGGCACGGTGAGCAGAGTCTGCTGAGGGACACAAGCCAGAGGCTGGTGAGCCCAGGAAGCGTGGAGCCACCCAGCCGCCAAGCTGCAGGGCGTGCCTGGGGGAGACCACGGTGGGGCCGGCACCGTGCCCATCCCGGAGCCAGCAGAGGCGCCGGTGCGGGCACGAGTGACCCTTGCTCTTCATTCCTGCTGGCTGCTCGTGCAGCCTTGTGGCTGTGAAGGTCAAAGCCAAGCGAGCCTCCCTCAGCGGCCGTCGGGGCGGAGTCCCTGCTTCCCCGCGTTCCATTGCTTGGTTTAGCGAGGGGTTCGGTGGGGTGGCGTTCCCGAGGTGCACTGTGTGCTCGGCTTCGCAGCGTCAGGATGCCTTGCCTAGGTGTGCTGCTCCTCAGGACCCGGAAGAGACAAGAGCACGGCGGCAGGCACACTCCTTTCTCTGGCTTTGACCTTGGTAGTGGCACACAGCAGGCTGCTTGGTATGGTGGAGGAACAGGGTGTCCTTCACTGTCATTTGCCAGCTGCGGTCCCCAGGACAAGTTGCTTAGGGTCTCCACGGGCCGGGGCAGGCTCTCTGACAGACTGTACTCTACGGCAGGCCTGCAGGGATTTCCTGGTGTTGGCCCAGACCCACAGCAAGAAGTGGCAGAAGTCGCTGCAGTATGAGCGGGACCAGCGGATCCGGCTGGAAGAGACCCTGGAGCAGCTGGCGAAGCAGCACAACCATCTAGAGCGAGCCTTCCGCGGGGCCACTGTGCTGCCATCCAGCGCCCCGGGCAGCACTGGGCCCGGGAAAGGTGAGGCGATGGCTGGGGAGGCATCGCGGGTACTTGGAGAACCCACAGTCTCCCTCTTTGGAGCTCAGCTCGAGGTCAGGCAGAGCCAGGGCTCTGTTCCCTCTCGTTCCTCTCTGGCTTTCCACTCACAGTCGGAGGCTGGGTTTGTGGCTTGTGTTTAAAAGAGCCTGCCAGGCCAGGCTGGGCTTTTGGGGTAATCAGCGGAGGCAAGTGGGCTCCTATGCTTGCAGGTCAGGGCTGCACTGGCAAGGGGGACATGAGCGATGAGGACGATGAAAATGAATTCTTCGATGCCCCAGAAATCATCACCATGCCTGAAAGTCTGGGCCACAAGTAAGTGACAAGGGAAGGGAGCAGGTCCGGTCAGCGAGGGCTTGCCGAGACCCGGGCCCACTGTGGGCGGGGCTCGGGCAGCTCTCAAATGAGCCTGCCATGGTGGGTGCGTCTGCCGTTCTCCCTGGGGTCCTCCCTGTTGCCCATCGGTTGGTGGGCTCTGAGGAGCACTGTGGAGGGCAACACTGACTGGCCCTGGTTCTTTTCTGTCCCTGCAGACGCACCGGCAGCAACATCAGTGGAGCCAGCAGTGACATCAGCCTCGATGAGCAGGTAGTGTGGCGGGCAGAAGCAGTGGAGCTAAGGGGCCTGGGCTGGGCTTCCTAAGGCACAGGTACTTTGAGTGGGTAACGTGCTGAGGAAACAGGAGGTCCTGACTTTTAATAAATTTCTTTTGCACAGGGGAAGGGGAAGTTATAGCAGATTTTCTCTTCTTTGGGGGTGACTCAATGGCCTTGTTCTCTTAGTACAAGCACCAGCTGGAGGAGACCAAGAAGGAGAAGAGAACCCGGATCCCGTACAAGCCAAACTACAGCCTCAATCTGTGGAGTATCATGAAGAACTGCATCGGGAAAGAACTGTCGAAGATCCCCATGCCGGTGAGGCCCTCACACAGCCGGCTGCTGCCGGGAGGGTCCCTGGCCCTGGGCACGAGCTGGGACGGCCCGCTCCCGGGCAGCGTCAGTGGCCCTTTAGGTTTGCAGGTGTAGTTGTGGCAGTGTACCTGGTGATTCCCA
Organism: Myocastor coypus; assembly: GCA_004027025.1. Taxonomy (NCBI): domain Eukaryota; kingdom Metazoa; phylum Chordata; class Mammalia; order Rodentia; family Myocastoridae; genus Myocastor; species Myocastor coypus. The sequence goes on from PVJA010002376.1 coordinate 82,126, forward strand.
TCAGGACGAGAACTCAGTGCCTATGTGCAGTGACGGCTCTTCACAAGCAGGTCCCTCTACAGACATGCAGCGACAAGCACAGCGTGGCTTCTGTGTCCGTGGCACACACAGATCGAAAGAGACAGACATAAAAGAGGTTAAAAAAAGTCTTCTGAAGGTGTCAGGGAAATACAGTCAGGCATGCACAGGGTTTGGGAACACAGACGCAAAACCGTTTGCCCAGCTCAGATGCCAAGGCTGTTTCCATGGTGACTGTGGGATTGGGCTGACCTCTGGCCTTGGATCCTCTTGGTCTTGCCATACCCTCTGAAAGTGATCTTCGTAAAGGTCACAGCCACTGTCTGTCCCTCCACTTAGAACTGTTTACCGGGTGCTTTGCTATGAGCGTAGTCTGGAGCCTCGCGCAGGCTCGGTGACCCTCCATGGGCCGGGCTCTGCTTTTTTGCCTGAACTTCTCTGGTTCCTCCCCGACTCTTGGCCCTTCGCCTTTGCTCAGCCAGCCAAGCCGCTACCTGTCCCCTGTGCTCCAGCAAGTGCTATGCTTCACGTGCGGTGGGGCTAGCCCTCCTCCCGCACGCACTTGCTGAGGGCCGCCGTTGGCCTGCTGTTGGCCCAGCATGTACGTTAGGTCCAGGGCTGCAGATGCAGCTCTGTGGCACACTGTCTGTCTGGCAAGCACAGGGACGTGAGTCAGTTCGTGATACCAAGAAAAAAGACAGAGCTGAATGTGTTGGTTCAAACCATACATCAGCAAACTGAACCCAGGATGGGTTTTGAATTTTCTGATTTTAAATGGCTGATAATAAGCCACACACACACACACACACACACACACACATTTCTCTCTCTCCCTCTCTCTCTCTCTCTCTCTCTCTCTCCCTCTCCCCCTCTCTCTCCTTGTGCTTAATGTCCAGGAGCCTTCTGTAGGACCCAACAAATGTGCCCTCCCTTCTGCCTGGGTGCGGCCACCTTCCTGCTGCCCTGGTAGCGTGGGGCAGGTGCGACACAGCCTGTGGCTCTGTGACCCTGGCTGCCCAGCCCTCTCTGGAGCGGGCAGTGGCCTGCCCTCATACACCCAGGTCAGTTACTTGCCCTGTGCTGAGCTCAGAAGTGGGTGAGCCAGGCCCTTGGGTCCACAGTAGCTGCAGTCTCCCTGGCTGTGGGAGTCACACCGGTCAGCAGGAGAGGAGAGAAGACGAGCAGGCTCCGCCCCCGGAGGGTGCCGTCTGGAGCCTTTGTAGCTCATGGCCCTCGTACATCTCTGGGTCTGAATTCACTGCTGCAGAGAAGGCAGGCGGTGAAGCCTGGAAGCGGCTTCAAGCTCTGTCACGGCTGGGGACTGGGCAGTCCTTCTGCCCTGCTGATTGCTGCCTCTGACCAGATGTCCGTCCGTGGACAGGCAGGTGCCAAGTAGTCTTCCTGTCCTCCTACCTGATGTTTACCCAGCGTTGGCTCTGGGATAGCTTTCCACAGATGTTGAAATTATTAGCTAATTGGATCTTCAAAAGCAAATGGGTGTTCATATGTAGATTTGTAGGATTTGGGTTAAAAAATACTAGCTAGGACTGGGGATGGGCCTGGGGCAGACCATTTTCCTGTGTAAGCAAGGCCCTGGGTCCCACCCCAGGGCCACCAAGAGCAGAGTGACCACAGACAGGAGAAGCCCCGGGCTGTGGGATCAAAGGGAGGCCGCTCTCCGGGAGATTGAGATGAGGTGCTTGAGAGGAAGCCCATGCGGAGGGCGGGGCATCGAAACCTCTGAAGTGGAGCCAGTGGGAGGCAGCTGGCCGCAGGGACGCGGGATCTGCGTGCTCCCCACCACCCTGCCCACTGGGTCCCAGTTGGCATCTCTAGCAAGTGTAGTCCCGGCCTGTGCAGAGCCTTAATGTGCGCTGGGGTCCCAGGAACCCGGCCACTGCGGATTCAGCTTCAGTGTGCCTGAGCCTGGCTGGGTCCTGCCATACTGGGTAGAGGAGCTGAGCTGGGGCGCGGGGCTCTCCTGGCCCTCTGCTTGCAGGACCCCCAGTCCCGCCTCGTCCCACTTCAGGGTCTTGGTTTCTGCCAGGCTGCTGCTGGTGGACTGCAGGGTAGTGCTGCTTGTCCTCGCCCTGCTCCTGCTTGGGCCCCTGCTCCTGCTGCCCCCTGGGTGTCCTGTGCACTGCCTGCCCCTCCTCTCCTGGGCGGTGGGCGGCAGCTTTCTGCTTCCCTGCCTTCTGCACCCTCCTTGGCCTCTGCACAATGAGTGGCCATTGTGAAAGCTCGGGCCGTGCAGAGATGCGAAGGCCAGGCGGCGTGTGTGTGGAAGGCAGATTAGGACGTGCTGGCTCAGGCCCGGGCGCGGCTGGCCCGAGGAGCAGCTAGAGAGCAGGGCGTGTGGCTCCTTACCTCGGGGTGCCTGAGGTGTTACCCCGAGAGGTTTCGGTGGCCTAGGTAATGAACCCCCTCTTGGATTAAGACTGGTCCTCGTCTTCCCTGGTGTCTGGAAGATGGTGTGGGGGTGAGGGCCCCACTTGTAGGTGGCACTCCCGAAGGCCGAGCTGTAGCGCTGTCCCGGGACTCCGAGTTCTGGTGAAAAGGTGCGCAGAGGGGCAGGTGACAGCTTTCTGAGAATGCATAGGCCCTGGACGAGCACACGCAGATGGGCAGTGAGTAGCGTCCGCGGCAGCCATCCTGTGTCCTTGGTGAGCAGACTTCTTTCTAGTGAAGATTGGAAGGGTGGTTTTGAGAGGTGACAGTAAGGGTCACAGTCTGCAGCTCTGGCACTGGTAGGTCAGAGCTGGACAGCAACGAGAGAGAGGCAGTGATGAGAGAGAAGCGGCGGCTTTTGTGCACCTGAATTGCTGCTTAAGGGTAGAACTGGAAAGTAGAAGAAAATCTTTCGGTTCCATTCTCTGTTGTCTCACGTGAAGTGAGACTCAAGCTCCTGAGGCTGTTCAGTGGGTTACATACACCATGGGTGGGCTTGGAGACCTGACATCTTAGTGCAAGTTGGTAATTAGGAACGTCCTTAAAGACTTTGAGAAGTTCCCGTAGAAGCTGTTTGGCTCATGGGTGGTGGTGTGGAGAGTGACGTGAATGCTGTCTTTCTGGTGGGATTCTGCACCCAGGGGGGTTCAGTGCTGTGGGGTGAATATCTCCCCTGACAGGTAGTACCGCCATGCACGCGTGCATGCTTGCGCACATCTTCTGAGGGTGAGTGCTCTGGGCTGGCTGCACCCCTCGAAGGGGAGTGCACACAGTGCACTTGGCCCCGGCACAAACGGTCCCCGTCCAGGTACAGCAGCCCAGACCCAGGAGACTTCACAGTGCCGGCCTCACCTGGAGCTGCGCTGGGCATAGCCGGTGTCTAGTCCAGGGCAGAAGCTGACCTGGGACACCTTTGCACCGTCTGGCATTGTTGCACGTAGACCGTGCCGTCTGAGCCGGGTGTGGTGGTGCATGCCTGCAGCCCAGCGCTTGGGAAGCAGGAGGGTTTAAGTTTGAAGCCAGAATGGGCTACCCAGTGAATTCCTGGCCAGACTGTCTCCAGAAAGCCAAGAGCAATTACTGGGCTTTCTTTCCTCCTACAAGATCTTTAAATACCTACCTTCCTCTCAGCATACTCGTGCTAAAATTTGTTGTCTGCTCTAATGTGCTCATGCAGCACACATCCGGTGACAGCCTGCTGTGGTGCCTTGGTCTGCAGTGCTGGCAGACGTGTCCCTGTCCCATCTCAGAGCACATGGTTGGTGGGCAGCGCGCCTGTGACCCTGGCACTTGCTGGCCAGAGGAGCCGCTGACCAAGGGGCCTGGGTGCCGCAGGGCCACGTGAGAGCCGCCCTGCTGTCGCCAGGCTCTGTAGAGGTCCTCAGCGTCTCAGGGCCTGCTTCTCTGCCTGTGGGCCCGTGCATACACACAACACAGACACACACAGATAAAGCAAAGCAGGCCATGTGGCAGGTGCCTGGCGAAGCGCTCACACCCGCTCTTTCCCTCGTAGGTGAACTTTAACGAGCCCCTGTCCATGCTTCAGCGCCTCACTGAAGATCTGGAGTACCACGAGCTGCTAGACCGGGCTGCGAAGTGCGAGAGCTCTCTAGAACAGCTCTGTTATGTTGCAGCTTTCACCGTGTCCTCCTACTCCACTACTGTCTTCCGTACCAGCAAGCCATTCAACCCACTCCTCGGGGAGACCTTTGAGCTGGACCGGTTAGAAGAGAACGGGTATCGGTCCCTCTGTGAGCAGGTAAGGACCTGCTCTCCGAAGGAGGGGCTGGGGCTGTGCTCATCCAGCCAGCTTTGCCATCTGGGGCCGTGGGGTGCCGGCTGCCACTGAGGGCAGACACGCCCTCCCCCCTGCCTCCTTGACCCGAGCCTGCTTTCTCCAAGGTGAGCCATCACCCCCCTGCTGCTGCGCACCACGCTGAGTCCAGACATGGCTGGACGCTGCGTCAGGAAATCAAAATCACCAGCAAGTTCCGAGGCAAATACCTCTCCATCATGCCCCTCGGTAAGGCCACGTCTCCATGGCATCGGCGGGCAGGGAGACAGGTCTGTGGCAGAGGCGGGTGTGCTGGCATGGCCCCTCAGCCCCAGCAAGACCTTGGTAGATTGCAGGATAATTTTGTGTTGGGATCACGGGAGATGTGAGGCACGGACGGTGTGCAGCGCCTTTGCACCTAGGGGTTGAGCGCCTTTATCGTCGTAGGAGTTACGTATGCTATACATTGCGCTCCCATCACATCTGGCTTGCTAGTGTTATTTCATGCAGTTTAAGTCACGTTAGAGAAAAATGGGCAAGTGCACCACCCTCACGTTGGCTTTTGTGAGTTTAAGTGCAGCTGCCTCGGTGGTTTGACTTTGTGTTTCCCTCCCTTTCCTGTCTGAATGTGTGTTCACGTGGTTTTTAGGGACTGAATCCAGGGACTTGTTTCTAAGCCCATTCCTAGTGTCTTGAATCTTTCATTTAAAACCAGGCTCTTGCTGAGTGGCCCAGTTGCCCAGGTTGGGCTTGCACCAGTGCTCCTCCCGCCCCAGCCTCCTGGTGCTAGCTAGGTACGGGGCATGCGCCCCCACGCCTGGCTCCTGTATTTCTTAGTGCAGTTGTAGTTCTTGCGAGGTAGATCTGCTCGTTGTGAATCTGAACAGTTTTCTTGAACCGGGTGTCTTAATTCCCCTGTGTTTATGTAGAAATCCTGCTTTTTGACAGTATTTTCCTTGTCCTATTTTGAATATGTCAGCCCACTCCCTTCTGGCCCCTTGGGTTTTTCTTTTGGCTCAATTGTAATAAAATACACAAAACCTGGATTTCAGCATCTCTGCATTTTGACTACACATTTCGGGTCCACAGTACTGATGGCCAGCAGCCCCAGGCCCCTCTGATGTGCAAAACGGAAATGGAGCCCACACAGCAGTGGCTCCCGCGCTGCCTCCCCTGAGGCCCTGGAAGCCCCCTGTGAGGCTCTCTGAGTGCTCAGAGGTGCTTTACAGCCTGACTCATGTAGTGTTAGTTTGTCGTTTTTTGTTGTTGTTATTTTCTTTGAGACGGTCTCCCTATGCAGTTCAGACTAGCCTCGAGCTCACTTTGTACTGCAGGATGGTCTCAAACTCACCAAGATCCTCCTGTCTCGGCCTCCCTGAGTGCTAGGATTGCAGGCGTAGCACCGTAGCACCGTGCCCGGATGTCACGCTGTCTTTCTTTTTGTCATTGGCTTACTCACTAAGCATGCTGGCTGCAGGGTGTATCCATTTTAGGTAATGGCAGAACTTCTGTTAGGGTTGTGCAGTGGTCCATCGTAGTAGAGACTGCTTTGCTTCTGTGTGCATGTGTCCATTGGCCCTGGGGGCTTCCTTGTGCAGTGACTGTGACCAGCATCCAGAGACCCTGCTTTCTGTTCTTTCGGCTAGATACCCTGTCTCCGTTACATTTCTCTCATTGCTGCGATAACCTGATGCCCAGAATTAAGGAAAGGTTTATTTAGCTCACGGCAGAGGTTTCAGTCCATACTTGGGCGGCAGACTCCAAGGCAGACCGGCACAGGGCGGAGGGCAGCCGTTCCTGGGGCGGCAGAGGGAGGAGCTGCGGAGCAGCGCTGCGGCAGTTGGCACGCCTCTCTTCCTTATGTGTTGTGCTCATCTTCAGGCTCTCTGCCTTGGGCGGGGACGGTATAGCATCCGCAACCACAGTCCCAGCCTTGGAGCATGAGTTCATCACCTAGAAGGCCTCCTGATGACTGCATGAGGCTTAGGGGGGACAGCTAGATGAATAGCACAACATACCCCAAAGTGGAATTGCTGGATGAGCCCAGGCTACATAGCGAGTTTGAGGTTGTGAACCCAGTGTCCACAAACTGGAAGGAGGGAGGGAGGGAGGTGTGCCTGAGCCACAACCACCACGTTGTTTTTATTAGTGGCCACAAAGGGAATTTAGAATAAATGTGTTACTGGGATTACATTGTTGGTGCCGTCCATTTTTTTTTTTTTTTTTTGTCTTTTTGAGACAGTTTCGTTATACAGTTAAGGCTGGTGTTGAGCTCACTTTTATAGCCCACACTGGTCTAGAACTCCCACCAGTCCTCCAGCCTCAGACTCCCAAGTGCTGGGATTGCAGGAATGTACCACCATGCCCAGCCGTACATAAATTTTTTGAGGGTCAGGGGTATAGCTGGATGGCAGAGGCATCTGCTTGGCAAGCTCAGGGTCCCAAGTTCAGTGAAATTTTTCTTTTTATTATTTTAAGTCCTCAGTCACCTGTGCTCCATGCCCTGAACTTGCCCTGGTACTTGTTGGAGATTAACTCAGAGCGACGGCAAAGCATGCCTGCCAAGCGCCTCTAAACTCGGGTATTCTGTTGGGCAAAATACAGTGGGGCACTGCGCCCGGCCTGCGAGTGACAGAACCCAGGCCGAGGGAAGGGCCACGTGCCTGAGTGCTCCTGGCCTTCGCGCAGGCGTGAGCCTTCTCGTGTGGCGTCTTCCTTTTAAGAAGTGCCAGTGGAGCGCACTGGTGCCTTGTTGGTTTCGGGTTTGCAGTGCCACTGTGCTCTGCCTGGCTTCACCGGTGTGCCTGCCCTCTTTCAGGTACCATCCACTGCATTTTCCACTCCACGGGACACCACTACACCTGGAAGAAAGTTACGACAACAGTGCACAACATCATCGTGGGCAAGCTGTGGATAGATCAGGTGGGCAGGGGCCCGCGCTGCCCACCTGGGCCCCACGGGGCGCGTCCTCGCCAGGCTGGGCCGTGCTGGCTGTGGGGCACTGGTTCAGCCTGAGGAGGACTTTCCGTCCTGCACTAGTGCCGCCTGTGTGTTCCCCTCCCCTCTGCCACACTTCCGTCTGTAAGTGCCCACGTTGTAAGACTCGTGAGGGCCACACTGTGGGGGTCACTCCGAAGGAGGGAGAAAGTAGTAAGTGTGGCGCCCTGTTTCTGAAGGCGGAAGATGGCTGTGACCTGAAGAAAAGGCAGCACGAGCCCTGCCTTAGGGCTCCCATCGCTCCTCACCCGTGTATTGCCTGCCGCAGCTAGGTGCTGCGGTTACAGCTGGGAGCCGTCCTCAGGACTTCTGTGGCACTGAGGGGCCACGCACTGCTGGGAGTGTGTAGCGCAGTGTATAGGGTGTCCTAGGGCGGTCCTAAAGCTCCATTAGTTCACTGTTGAGGCGATGGCTGTGGAGAATTCTGAGAAGACCGCCATCTGATTTGTTGTCGTTCTTCTTGGCTTTTGGTATGAGAACTGAGCGGCCAGAAGGGGGCAAGCTGAGGCCTGAGAGGTGGGATTCAGAGGCAGCCCGGACCAAGGGAGTGGATGTGGGCAGGCTCGCGGTGTGTGACCTGAGGCGGAGCAGAATGCTGGGGTCTTGGCAGGAGAGCTGGTGAAGCGAGTGGGTGGGAAGGTGCGCTGTGGTGGTGGCGTGCGTGCTGAGGGGCCAGCTGCGCCACCAGCGTGGGGCCCAGCCAGCGTTGACTGGTCTTGGCCTTGGCAGGCATCCCACAGTTACGGAAGGGCGCTTCAGCCTCCAAGTCGAGCTCAGCTGAGGGTGAGGCCTGGCGCAGGGCAGTGCCTGAGCGTCCGGCTGAGGACCGGGTGGCGTGGGGCTCAGGGCCTCTGGGCTTCATTCAGCTAACCCGTGGTTCTTTTCGTTTTGCAGTCTGGTGAAATTGATATTGTAAATCACAAGACAGGAGACAAGTGTAATCTTAAATTTGTTCCTTATAGCTACTTCTCTCGGGACGTAGCAAGAAAGGTAAGATGAAATCTGAGTTCTGTTCCCCTACCTGTGTGTCCCTTGGGTGGTGGGCGTGTGCACGCAGCGCGAGTGTGTGGGTAGATGCGCACTGTGAGGGCGGCGATTCATAGAAATGAGACTGTCCCAGGGCTTAGCTAGCCGCGCCCGAGCTGTGGCGAGTCGGGAGAGAGCGCAAGCTGCCGCCGCTGCGCAGCAGACTTATTTCTTCTCTTCAGCAGCCAGTGGAGGGTAAATGTCAGGAGTGTTGAGTGGAGGAGTGGCCATCAGTTGCTTTTCTTTATATCCCTGCATCAAATCCCCCTCCGGCCAGGAATGGCAGCGTGTGCCTGTAGTACCAGCGCTCTGTGAGGCTGAGGTGGGCAGAGGGTGAGGTGGAGCCCATCCCAGTGACTTATTAAGGGGGTGCAGGTCCAGAAGGGCAGAGGACCCTGGCGTGGCTCGGTTACCACAGTGAGAGAGCCTGGCCTTTCTCCTGTCCATCCTAGCAGGGCTGCACCAGCGCCAGCCTGGGACCCCTGCGCTGAGCTGTGCTCTCGTCCTTGCAGGTGACAGGGGAGGTGACTGATCCGTCGGGAAAAGTGCACTTTGCCCTTTTGGGGACCTGGGATGAGAAAATGGATTGTTTCAAAGTACAGCCAGCCACAGGCGAGAACGGGGGTGATGCCCGGCAGAGAGGCCACGAAGCTGAGGAGAGCAGGGTCACGCTGTGGAAGCGGAATCCCCTGCCGTGAGTACTTGGGCAGCCCTCGTGGGGGCAGGTGTCCTCCCGGAGTGAGGCGAAGGCCAGAGGAGCAGACAGGGACATGGGACCCTGGAGAGGTGCCCAGGCCATGTGGTACTGTGGGTGCGGCTCGCCTCGTCCTGAGGCCTGGCCTGGGGCTCCTGAGCTTCTGCAGCTTAGAACAGAGCTCCCAAAGCAAGCAGGGCTACCAGAGGCCCCAGACAGTGGCGCTGTGCTGCCAGCCCGTGTCCAGACAGGGCCCAGGGAGTGCCAGGACCCTGGCGAGTGCTTGCCTTCCTGGTGCGGGTCAGGCTGGCCCAGGCTGTGGCTCTCCCGGATTCCCAGGGGCCAGGCTCCTGCGTTACCCTTTCTCTTTCTTGTCCCTCACTTCTAGGAAGAATGCAGAAAACATGTACTACTTTTCAGAGCTCGCGCTCACGCTCAACGCCTGGGAAGGGGGCACTGCGCCCACGGACAGCCGGCTGCGGCCTGACCAGCGGCTGATGGAGAATGGGCGCTGGGACGAGGCCAATGCGGAGAAGCAGCGCCTGGAGGAGAAGCAGAGGCTGTCCCGGAAGAAGCGGGAGGCGGAAGCCATGAAGGCCTCTGAAGATGGTATGGCACCCTCTGCGCTGTGCGTGCCCAGCGTTGGTGCGGGTGGCAGGTGGCAGCCCTGACTGTGCTTCCCCCCCCCTCCAGGCACACCCTACGACCCCTACAAGGCGCTGTGGTTTGAGCGGAAGAAGGACCCCGTCACCAAGGAGCTGACCCACATTTACCGGGGCGAGTACTGGGATTGCAAAGAGAAGCAGGACTGGAGCTCGTGCCCCGACATCTTCTGACATGGCCCGGACAGGCGGCACTCAGAGTGCAGTGGAGGGCAGGACACAGGAGCTGGCGGGCAGCTGTCAGCCCGTCCCTTTGTCCAGGTCAATCACTGAGCAGACACATGGCAGTAATTGGCTGGTGGCCTTAGCTGACTGACTCAGTCGCACCTGGATGCCTGGTGGCTATGGCGAGGGAGTGGCAGGGGGCTCCCTATCCGCGAGTCTGGCCTCCCGGGCTCCCCTGCCCCCACTGCCTGCGAGGGCGACAGCCTCAGCCGCCTCTGTCACATCCTGCTTGGTGAGGTCTGCGGAAGATTGGGGCCTGCTGGTGGTTTGGTGCTGTCCAGAGCACGAACTGATTTGAAAACCGCTTCAGAAAGACATGGATGAGGACACTTGGCGAGGGCCAGAGTGCGGCTGCAGGGCGGGGCGCACGCCGTGGCCCGGGCGACTGTGGACTTGCCGGGAGGTGCGGCTCCACCCTTGGGGTCCCTGCCCTCCGACCTGGAAATGCCCCTGCTCTGCACCCTGTTGGCAGCAGCTGCCTGGTGGGCTCCCCAGGTCCTCGAGGGCGGAGGAGGACGGACGAGGACCTGTCCTTGCCTCTGAGCCTCTCCCTGGGCGGCACTGCCTGTCCTGGCCCGATGTCCTCCAGGACAGGAGGGACTTTCACCATGCCAACAGACGTTGTCACCATCTCTCCAGCCCCACGGACCGGAGCCACCTCTGGAATAATGTGTTAATACCTGTATATTATATATATGTAGAGAAAAGTCTAATTTTTTGTTTGATTCCCTGCTTCCTGTTAAGAATGTTGGTTTCTCTAGCCCCGGTCTCCCCGGAACTCTGGCCGTGTGGATGCAGAGGGCCTGATCGGACGAGCTTGGGTCCCATCGGCCCGTGCTGCACAGGACTAGCCTGGCCGCCCGCCCCAGCCGCAGGAGCTCTGGCAGTCCTGGCGACCTGCTCTCCCCTGCCTCGTCTTTGGTTAGGAAGAACAGAGGCGAAGGGGGGCCTGTGATGCTGCCAGCAGGCCGAAGCCCAGAGGAGGTCGTCCCTGGAGGTGGGTGGTTGCAGGCCGCCCTGCCGACGATGGCTTCCTCCGTGCTGTGGGGTGGGGTCGTGCTGTCGTTCAGGAGTTGCCCCCCCCAGGCAAGCCGCTGTGGTTGAGCTTTGAAAATTGAGGTGCCTTCCTAGTGAGCTTCTCTTAGTGATTCTGCTCTTGTTCCTCAACTGCTGAGCCTCAGCCAGGGAGGGTCGGGGAGATGGCGTTCTAGAGGAAGCCGTGCTCCACCTTCTCAGTCCCAGCCACAATGAACAGGAGAACGGGGCAACCCTGAGGTCCCTCTTTCGCACAAACTTGGGGTGCAGGCAGGGCCCTGGGGCCCAGAGGGAGCAGAGCCCGCCGCACACCCGCTTTCTTCCTCACCGTCTGCACATTTCCACCCGCCACCTGCCCCTGCTAATGGAAGAAGCATAGCGCCCTTTGGGGGGACTAAAGTCACATTGAACAGAACTATATATATTTTCAGTTTTTTGCCTTATTGCTTTTTTCCAAAAAAAAAAAAAAAAAAGAAAAAAAAGAAAAAGAAAAAGAAAAAAAAAAAAACCCTACTAAATTAAATAATTTTTAAAAAGCAGTATCGCTTGATTTGCTTCTGTTCTGCTAGGCAGGAAGTGGTGTGGAGGGGAGGAGAGTGGGTTGGCGGCAGCGTCTCCAGGGAGTCTGGGGGCCCCAGGGCCGTGGTCTTTGGAGATAGCTGATAGAAAAGACTTGTGCTTCAGCTTTGCTGTCCCGGGGAGCTGAGGGGAGTGTGTGTGTGTTTTTTAATCTTTTCAACACAGGGTTTCTTGTAGAGTTCAGGCTGGCCTGGAGGTCTTTGTGGCCCAGGCTGGTCTCAGACTCGAAGCAGTCCAGGGCTTACAGGTATGTGCCTGGCTTTGAGGATTAGATTTTTAGGGTTTGTTTTTTTGGGGGGCGATACGAGGGGATGCTGGGAATCGAACTGGGGGCCTTACCCTTGCTGCTTGTGCTGCTGAGCCATATGCCCGGCCCTTGAGGGTTTGTTCTAACAGCTCCCAGCATATCAGTGTTCAGTGTTTCCTGGTGCTTCGTTTTGGCATTGAGAAATGCTTGCCAGTGCTTTTTATTCTGAGTCCTGCAAAAATTAGGCGCTGGAGGTATGGCTCAGGGCCGGGCACTTGCCTGGCATGTAGGGGCCCTGAACTCCATCCCCACTGACTCAGAGAGACCAGAGTTCCCTTGAACCTGATTTCTCCTGCCCTCTTAGCTTCTTGGGCTCTGAGTTGTTCTGGGGAAGGACTCAGACCCTGCTTTTAGCAGCAGAAGCAGCTGCTGCTGATTGAAGCCTGGAGGCCGGCCCTCACCCTGAATATGCCCTGCTTGCCCTTGCGAGGGCTGAGTTCAGGGCGGCTGGGCGCAGGGATCCGGCCGGGAGTGCAGGTACTAGGGCAGTGCGGCACACCTTGGAACATAGTATTCGTGCTGAGGCTACGGGGCCCGGGGCGGGAAGAGCCCTCACTGACACGCAACTGGGCAGTCACGGGATCCCATCGGTGACCTCTGACCACCGCCTGGGAGGAGCTCTGCATTGCAAGGTCACCTCGCGGCAGGCCAAGCTGGCATGTCCGTCGTGGGACTGACCCTGAGGCTCTGTACAGTGTCCTTCAGGCCAGCCACTGCCATCCCTGCCTGCTGTGGCTTCGCGTCCGCAGATCGTCGTGGCATTTTTCTACCCTGTTCGATTTGTCGGACTCCAACTCCGTTTCTGGGTTTGATTTCCCTGAAGGTTTTTCCCCCTGCAAGATAAAAACCAGTTGGTGCTTGACACTGAGAACCATGTTGTGTGTGATCCTGAGTGGCACCACCGTGTGTCACTTCCTGTGTGTGTGGGGCACATGGAGGCAGAGCCATGCATGCCCCTTCCTGTCATCCCCTGGGAAGGGAGTCCTGCTTGAGGGTCTAACTGTGATACTTCCGCCCGCCCATGAATTATCACATTCATCGAGACAGCAAACCTCACAGAAACAAATGCATGTGTCAAAAGGTGCCACAGCCAACAGGCCCTATAGAAAAACCTGAACTTCAGGAGCAGTTGCGTAGATGGAGGAACTCTGTTAAGTGTTACCGGAAATTACAGGGCGCATCTAAACGTGATAGCGCTGTGCAGCGCTGCCCCAGGGCCCGCCTTCCTGTCTGGAGCTAGAACTGCCCAGCTCCCTCCAGCGCCCCTGCTGCGTGTGCGGCCCCTACCCAGGAGGCCGGGAGGCCTGAGGAGGCTTCCGGCAGAGGCCAGAAATGGGCGCAGAATGCTCGGCCCCAGACTCAGCCTCTGCGTGTGTGACTTCTGAAGTTACTGAGAAAGGGACCCTGAGCCGGTGGCGGGCATGTCTCCGTTTACTCTGTGTCCATCCGTGCCTGCATGTGCCCGTCTGTCCCTCCACACTTAACCAGCACAGTGCACGGCCTCTGTGTCACACAGGCTGAGTGCAGGTGGCAGAAAGGGCTCAGGCAGGCAGCTGCAAGCTGAGCTGATACTGGCGTAAGAGCAGTGGCGTGGGTGGAGCGCTGTGGGTCCAGCGCCGATCGGAATGGACAGAACCAAGAACGCTGCATGGACAAAATAAAGAGCGAGGTCCAAAAGAGCCGCCTGACTTCAGACGAGTGCAGGAGCAGCCCGATCCCTGTGGACCGAGGAGGTGGTACCGGGGAAGCGCAGGGCCCAAGCTACCCCGGGAGCTCTGGAGTTTGGGCAGTTAGATGGGTTCCAGTGTGGAAAATGATGGCAAGCCTAGAAGCCCAGTTAAGAGGTTGGAGAAGGTGGACATTGCAGAAATAACCAAAATTAGGGTTATCTGGTTATCCCCGTATGGATGGGGCTTTGGGGAAGTGACTGGATGACAGGGCCATGACACTCCTCAGAGCGGGTTCATTCTGTAATTTACTTAGATGCTACTGGGGGCGTGGCCGGGAAGGGGTGGGGCTGGGGCGCGGCCTGTGAGGGGCTGGGTTAGGGCTTGGCACGGAAGGGGAGGGGCCTTGGAGGGTGGGGCTGGGGCGTGGCCTTGGAGGGTCAGCCACCCTCATCCTGGATTGCTCTGCCTCCCGCTGCTGTACAAGAGCTATTCCTCCTCACTACCCCGCTGCCACTACTTGGACCCTGCTGACTACAAACTCGGAGCTAAAATACACCGCCCCTCCTATAGCTGTGACTGTCAGGTATGTCCCAGTGGCGAGGGAGGAAAGAGAAATGGGCAGCGCTTGGGCTGATCACCTGTGTGGAAGTGGCGGGAAGTGGAATTTCAGTTTCTGGACCTTTTGTTGGAAGTGACTGAACAGCAGTGATGTTCAACATGGGTTTTATATGTAGTAGCTCCATGTTTGTGAACACAGGCGAGAACACAGGAAACTGCAGGTTAAAGTCACTCGGCCCTGGGCCGGGGAGATAGCTCCGTGGCACAAGTGCCTGCCTGGCAAATGCAAGGTCGTGAGTCGAACCCTAGTCCAGCAAAACAAAAAAAAAAGGTTCGGCCTGCTCTGATATACGTGCATGTGTATGCGCTGAACCTCACCAGCAGACCTCTGATGTCCAGTTACCACGCGGTTCTAGCTATGATATGAATAAGCAGGCCCTGTCTTGTCCCACCTCACATGCGAGGGGGTGGGGGACCAGTGGATGGCCTGAACTCATGCACCAAGCGCCGGGAAAGATGCACTCCGGGACCAGCTTTCCAGCACGCAGCGAGGACGCCAACGCAGCTGCGAAGGTTGAGAAGCTTCGTGTTCGCAGTGGTTCCTCGGCTCAAAGTAACGCGAGTATCAGGTCAAGGCGCCGGAGGCTGAGCTCTCATTGGCTGGCGCTGGGGACAGTCTGCTTAAGCTAGCTAGCACTGTGCTCCTCAGAGAAGGCCGACAGCCACACGGCACCCACATGCTGCCAACCTCGTCTTGTGGTCTCTGTTCCGCTCTGCCTGAATGCCCTGCGGTTTGTGTCTCAGGTGCCTTCGACAGCCTGGACAAGCACCCTCGGCCTTTATAAGGCTCAGGCAGCTAGCTGAAGCCGGTGCGGGACTTGCACGGACTTCGCCTAGGCGCGGAGTGAACTCCACTGTACCTGGGGAGCCAGGGAGGTGGGTGTGGTCCTCTGCACCTGTCCTCCCAGCTGCCTGGGAGGCCGAGGCAGGAAGACTGCAAGTTTGGCCCCAGCCTTAGTAACTTAGTGAGATCCTGACTCAAAGTAAAAAGGGCTGGATGAAGCTCAATGTAAAGGACCTGAGTTCAGTGTCAGGTACCAGGTGGAACAAAAAATAGTCACAGGGATAAGGGAGGGCACTTGGTGACCGGCAGGCATCTCAGGGCCACTTCAGGAATTCTCCTTGTACATCTTCCCAGGGCAGGCAAAACGATGAAGTTTTAGCTAAACAAATGATGGGCCCTTGAGTCCGGAGTTCTTGGTGCCATCCGGTTGGCAGGACAGCCACGTGTGCATCACCTGGCAAGCATACCCTCTGACAAGCTCTGGAGCCCCTCACACTGAGCCTGCTGCCTGGAAACTGTGAGGCGTCTGGACTTCCATCTCAGATCACCGCGCTGTGCGCACCCCTACTTAGGAGGGACAGGGATCCACAGTGCTCACGCGTTCTCATTATTCTAGCTAGTAAGCCAAGGATGCACAACTATGAAATGAGAGGTGGCGGGGGACTAGAGTCAGCAACTTAGGGACACTGGGAAGAGCACAGCTCACTCTTTAGTGGGGGGAGGGTATGAGTCAATTCTATTTCTTTTTTTTAAAATTGAGATTATTTGATCCCCCCTATTAATATGACACATGATAGTAACTAATTTTCTGTGTGAAACTGCCCATGTATTTTTTGAATAAAACCAATTGCCGTGGCTGAGTGTGTATTCTTTTTTGCTGTGGCCAACAGCATGCAAGGAGAGGCCTGGGGGGAGGGTGGCGCTGCTGATTCCATGGGAGCCAGCTGCATCGGCTTTCCTGACGGGAGCTCGGCCACTGGCAGTGTTGGAGGAGCTTGGGGACTCACTGTCGCTTGAGGAGGGTGGCTGCAGCTCTTTTCCAGGAGGCTCTGGTCCTTACCTTGAGCGTGGCTCCCCAGCCCTGGTGCAGGTCCCTCAGTCTGGGTCCTTCATCCCGCTGGCACAGACTTTGTAGCGTCCACCACAGACCCTTGGGTCTTCTCAGTGCTGAAACTTGATACAGACCTGCGTGGGACCTTGTGGTGGGTTCCAGGTCTCTCGAGACTGGTGGGAGATGTTTCTAAAGGCTCTAGGACTTCAGCTGGATCCCTGAGGACACTGCTGTGGGACCCAGGTCCTCAGCCTGCGTCTCTGAGTCTCTAGCATGTGGACAGATCTGCTGCCCTCTCCTGCCTTTGATTCTTTGGGTGATGGAGATAATCCTCGAAAGCATGTGGCCCATTTTAAGTCCTTTCCTGTGTAAACTCTGACCACAATAAATAATTTTTAATGTGAGGTTTAGCAAGTTAGTGCTTTTAGTAGACACTGTGTTACCGATACCACGAGAGGTGACCATGCCGGACATCTAACCATGGGGCCTTTGTAGATGGCCTTTCGGTGTGTTTTTAAATTTTGTGTTTAGTTTTTTTTTCTTCTTACAAACTTCTCTTTGTTGCACTGTGGAGGATCCAGCCCAGGCTTTGGCACTTGCCAGGCCCTCTTCCAAATAGTTCTGGTACCCAAACTGATTATATATGTAAAAAGAAATTTACATGTTCATAACTTGGGACCTCGTGGCATCTACCCTCATATAAAAACAACACATTAGACACATATATTCATATATAAATATTTGAATAACAAGGGGAAAAATAATGAAACCGAGGAGGAAAACCTGATAAACAGATTGTATTATCCACATAATCTAGTGCTGTGTGTGAATCAGTATGAAGTGCAGATTAGCATGAAGTTGGTTGATGGAAATGCTATGGGGTCTTAGTTGCTGTTCTCTTGTTGCTGGGACAAACACCTGACACTCAAAACGAGGGAAGGAGAGGTTTATTTAGCTCACAGTGACTGGAGGTTTCAGTCCACACTCCCCTGGCTCCAAGGCAGAGCCGCACATGGCAGGGGGCAGCCTTTCATGGTGGTGCGCAGAGAGCAAGAAGCCAAGAGAGCCAGCAGCAGCTCAAGCAGCTAACTTGCCTTCCTCCCTCACACTGAAATGCAAATCCCCGCCCCAGGGGAGGTGCAGCACCAGCCTGTGGAACCGGGAACCTCTGACCACACCTGCTGTCAGTTTAATGGTGGGCGCCTCTCTTGGCTATGCCCCTCAAGCCCCGCCCCTGTCCTTTGGCCCCGCCCCTCGAGCTGCGCGCTTGACCACCCCATGATTTACATCAGGCTTTTGGGGGACAACTAGGTACAAACCACAACACTGTGGTATGATGCTTTCAGTTTTGTAAAAGTTCCCAGGAGGGGCTACCTGGGTGGAATGGGACCTGTAATCTTACATACATACATACATACATACATACATACATTGATTGATTGATTGATTGATTTAGTGGGACCAGGGTTCAAACTCATGACCTTGCACTTGCCCAGCAGGCACTTGTGCCTCGGAGCTATCTCCCCAGCTCCCTGTAAGTTTATTTTTAACAAATATTTCACTGTTTTATTTTACATATATACTTGGTTAAAAATCAGTGAATTTCTAGGTCTGGTTCAGGTAATTGAAGAGCCTTTATAAGTAGTTTATATTGTCTAGATCCAAGGTATGCTGCAAACACAGTCTGAAGTAGAAGGGGAAATACCATCTTTCTAAAGACAGGCTTAGATATTTTAATCCAGTATGTTGTTTCCTTTCTCTGGCAGCAGGGCTGATTGATACCTGGCTGCTAGGGCACCATTCACAGGTATAGCCAAGAAAGCAGGGTGTAGACCCCCAAAACTAAGCCAATCAGTCCAGCCCGTGTCATGGTACAGGTTTCACAATTCAAATCACCTGTACTCATAGGTAAACTTACAAAACTTGCGTAAGAGGCATTTGCTGACAAAAACGGGATCAGTGCCATTGGTAAGCCAGCAGCTATACGAGCTTGTGTAACGTATAAGGTGTGCTGAAAAAGACTGTTGGCTATTAGACCACAGAAAGCAGCATTAAGTCCAATATATACTGACCCATGTTCAAGTAGATTCCTGTCGGTTTCTGGAAGTTGGTTAATTTTTCTGGCTATAATGTCAGTTATGTTTTCCTTGATAGTATCATCTGATTTATGATTTTCCATCCTGAGCCTTGTTCCGGAATGCCTTTATCTCGTATGTGCCTGCCGCGTGTTCCTTCCAACATGCACGGGTTACGGCCACCTTTGCTCCACTCTCCAGAGGGCAGCCATCTTTGTGGGGTGTAATCTTACTTTTTTGAAGACTCTCCACACTGATCTCCACAGCGGTTGTACCAGTCTGTGCTCCCACCAGCAGGGAAGAAGGGCTCCTTCTCCCCACAGCCCTGCCAGCATTTCTCGGTCAACTTGCTGATGACAGCCACTCTTTCTGGGGTAAGAGTAAGAACTGGGGTACTGTGACACGGACAGAATCTGTTCAAAGGGAAGGAGAAACTGGGGTGAGGGAAAAGAGAAAGAAGGGACAAGAGCTTATATGGATATAGGATATACACCGAATGGCTTAGAGAATTGTACTGCTGATTTCTACTTTTTAAAAAGAATTTTTTTATTTATGTTATGGCCGGCTCAGCCTGCCCTGGGGGTGGGGCTGGTGCAGCATGTGGTGTGGGGACCAAACTGCAGGTGCCTGAGGCCACTGAGCTACCTTACCAGTGCTGTACTGCTACACTGAAAAGAGCGGTTAGGGCTAATATTTTTCTTTCTTTTTTTGGCAGGACCAAGATTCGAACTCATGATCTTGCACTTGCTAGGCAGGCACTTGTGCTGCAGAGCTATCTTCCCAACCCAGAATGCTAACATTTTTAATTCTGGGGGGCCAAATTTACATACGTATATCTGATAATCTGAACAACTACTTTGAAGACAATATACAATATAACAACTATTGTTGAATCCATAGGGATTCATTTTGTCTAGTGAAGTTGTATATTGTTCCCATTTGTTAAAATTAGTTTTTATTCTCTTACAAAGAAGCAAGAAAGCTTTAAAAACGTTTGCAACCCACATAAAATGTTTGCTCCAGCTAAACTCACAGTGACCTTTTCTGGTGCCCTAGGACAAAGGTTCCATTGTACTAAGAGAAAAACTCTTTCAGGGTGACTGAAATGGCTCCCTCGGAGGAGTGGCAGAGTGAAGATCTGGAGGTCCCTGGTTCAACCCCAGGTTTTGGCAGTGGCCACACAGTGGCTGCAGGCATGGCCTCTGCTGTGTTGATTTTGAATTTCAGGCAAATAAACTTTGAGCATGAGGCCTGCTGTGGAGGCTGCAGCCGCGTGGTAGGCTGCCCTCCGTTCCGCCACGCTCAGACACTGTTCTTCTCTGAAGCAGCTTCCCCTTTGTCCTTGCAGTTCACATATGTATTTACTTCCATTGTCCATTTTAGGTTTGTCTGTTCCTGGGAAGGAGGAACCCAGAGGCACAGATCACCGAGAACTTGGCTGCCACCCGTCCCCTGGAGCCAGCCACATTCCTCTTTGGGGCTTGCTGAGAGGATGGGTAAAGCTGGCAGCGTCAGGACTAGATCCTGATTTTAAACCTAGCAGCTGGGCACGATGGTGCACGCCTGTCAACCCTGGGGTGGGGTGGCTGAGCGTTGCCCCACGTTTGAGGCCAGCCTAAAGTTCACATGGAGAGCCTGTCTCAAAACTAAAAGCAAATGAACAACAGCAACACAGCTCTGTAGGATGCCAAGCCAGCTCTCTGGTCAGCCGGCTGCCCGGCAGCTTGAGCCTGGGGAGGGCGATGAGGTCTGGCTTTCCCATTAGAGAGGACCTCTGCTAAGCTGCTGAGTCGCCCGCGGATGAGGGCCTCCCTCCATCGTGCGCGCCCACATCGTGTGCGCCTCGGCTCTCTGCGCACGGATGCACTTTATTACGGAGCCTCTGGAAAGTCCCACCGTGACCCAAAAGGCCGGAAACCGAGACTAGGGCCTAAGAAGCCAGGCAGGGTGAGCTCTGAACAGTGCATGCCAGTGGGCGTGGCTGGAGGTAATCAGTGGCTTGGCCCACAAGTTCTTGGGAAGGTGTTTGTTTTCAAAGGTAGGATTATTGTTTGCATCAGTGGGCTTTGGGGAAAACGTGGTTGCGTGATGACACAGGTCCCTGTAATGACCAGGAGCCCTGAAGAACGAGGATTTCTGGAGACAAAGAAGTTCTCAGAACTGACAGAAAAACTGCCCCGTGGAACTCAGATTTCCGATGCACCTCGGCTCGCTTCAATTCCAGATTAAGCCTGTGCCACAGGGTTCCAATTTAGCAACCTTCACATTTGTTGAAGCCAACTTCGTAGAATCACCCCGTCCAGGTCTGCTTTCTTCTCCACCACTGCTGTAGCTGGAATCCAAATGTCCTCCCGAAGCCGTCCAGGGCCGGGGGCTTGGCTGAGCCAAAGGCACCTGCGGAAACGTAACTGCACCTCGAGGCCTCTGAGTCCATCGGGTGGATTGATCGACGGCTAGGCTCGTGGCCTGGCGGGGTGTGGGCACGAAGCGTCACGCACAGGGCTGGCTGAGCCTCCGGCTCCCAGCGCATCTCCTGCCCCTTCTCTGGCTCTTCTGCCCCGACTGATGTGCTCTCGAATGCTGTTTGTTCTCCAGGGAGCCGCGAGCCCCCCTCGAGCTCCCTAGAGCCCGCGCTGCTCCCCCTCCCCTCAGTCTCGCCAGAGCCCGCTCTGCACACCCGGTCGGGGCAGCCATGCCCCGACACCTCTGAAGCGTGAGCCGGATGAGCCTGTCCCTCTTCGCTAAGTACACAGCTCCACGACCGGCCGTGTGGCGACCTTCCACCCTTTCTCCTTGGCGAGCGTGCTCTGGCCAAGACGCTCTCGATACCTTACCGGTAGTTGTTCAGCAGAAGGCTGGCAGCATGGCTGAAAGTCTTATTTTACACCCAGGTAAGGGGCAGGGCGAGGCTGGCACTGTGGCTCGGAGCCTGCTCACCACCCTGGGTCACCCTCCCAGGACACTTGGACCTCTGCCCAAACGCTGGCAGGCCGCAGCCGGAGCGGGAGGGTGGGTGTGTGTGTGTGGTGGTGGTGGTGTGTGTGTGGGGTCCCGGGCTGAGTCAGGTCCGGCTGCCCCGCGGGCCCGCGACGCTTCTCTTGGGACGGCGCCTCGCCCCACGCGCTGCCTCTCCCCGAAGCTGCAGGAACGCGCGTCGCGCCGCGCCGCGCCGCGCCCCGCCCGGAATGGCTCGGGCCGACTCTGCCCCTGCTGCCTGCACACGTTTGCCTTCCTCTCGCTGCCCTCTTATTGCAGGAGTCTCGTCGAGGACTCAGAGCGGCAGACCGAAGTTCTTCCTCTATAGGCCTGGAGAGCTGAAAGGGAGTCCGTGCCAGGAACAACCAGGGCCGCGAAGCCCCATGGCCGGGACAGCGGCAGGCACGAGCAGGGCCTGGGGCGCACGGCGGCTGCACCGCCCAAGCGCGGCTCCGCCGGCGGGGGTGGGGCGGGGGGGCGGACCGATGCGTAGGCGTGGCCGAGGGCGTGTCTGACGGTGGGCGGCCCGGAAGTGGGCGTGGCCGGCGAGGCTGGCTTTAAACCGCGTCTACTCCACAGGCGGCGGAGTGGTCGCGTTGCCCCAGGGTTCTGGTCACCGTGGAGCGCCCCAGGCTGGGGCCTTCAGTTTGGGGCCCTCAGTTTAGCTCACCCGGTTTGCGGCAGTGCGAGGAAGGAGGAATCTGTATCCGCCCTCTACGGCCCTGCTAGGTCCCTTCGGCAAGGCTAGGTGCTTCAGGGACCAAAGTGGGTCACGTGGGAGGAAGTGCATCTAGCAACAGCCTGAACGATAGCGGAAGCAGAACGCTTTTCTAGCCCTTAGGCCCCGCTAGTTCCCGTGAGCCCGGATAGCTCAGTCGGTAGAGCATCAGACTTTTAATCTGAGGGTCCAGGGTTCAAGTCCCTGTTCGGGCGCAATGTTTTTTCATATTTTATTATTTTTTTTTACAAAATGAGAATTGGTTTGAGGTGTGCCTGTGCCGCAGAGGGTTCAGGCACTCGGGCAGTCACGGCCGGGCACTACCGCTCGGCGGGGTTGGGCTGACTTGGGCCCCCAGGGCCTCCTCCCGCCGTCCAGAGCTCAGCCCTCTCGGGAGGGCCTCGCAAGCCTGAATCATTGAGCTGGTGGCTCACGCACACGGCTGGTGCAGTTGGCCCCGAGCAAGCAGGTCGGGCGCGGCAGCGGCCATCGTTATCACGATTAGAGCTTTCGGGTTGGCGCGGAAGCAGAGCTGCGCCGTGCAACTGGCGACGGCGGCGCGGACAGCCCCCCGAGGAGCGCCCTTGTCCCCTCTCCTCCCTTCCCGTCGCCCTCGCGCCTCCCAGCCCAGGGCTGACGGCCCCTGGGGTGGACAGTGCTGCTGCGCGGTCGGCTCTAGCTGCTCCTAGCGCCCGGCGGGGTAGGGTGCGGCGGGGGTGGGGGCACTTCTGTCATTTCTCTCTGGCAGGAGGTAAGCTGTTTCTATCTTCGCCGAAATAGCTCAGTTGGGAGAGCGTTAGACTGAAGATCTAAAGGTCCCTGGTTCGATCCCGGGTTTCGGCAGCTTTTGCTGGTGTCTGAGCCACATAGGCCACATAAGGCCTAGTCTTGATCCCCAGGGATCGTACCCTGGCCACAATGGGCCCGCGTGAGGGGCACGAAGCCCCGAGCTCAGGTTGGCCTGGCCCGGTTTCGCTGTGCAGGCGCAGTTCCTGCCACGGGTGTCACGGTCGCGATCCTGGCCACAGGCTGGCCTTTCCTCGGCTATTCGTTTATCGAGGTTTTGAATATAAAAGTGATGCGTGCATCTCTCAGGAGAAAAAGGGCCCAAGACTTCTTGAGGAAAACAGGGTTTGGGCTTACGGGGGGGCTGGGAGTAGGGGAGCTCGCTGCTCCCCAACACCAAGATTCTGGAGGGTTCATTTTAGATTTTAAAATAGTACCTGCCCGAACAGGGACTTGAACCCTGGGCCCTCAGATTAAAAGTCTGATGCTCTACCGACTGAGCTATCCGGGCCCTGCGAGTCTTCCTTGCTCTCGGCCTCACTGCGCCGAAAGCGCGGCAGGGCGGGTGCTATCTAACCGGGTTAGGATCTGGAGTCCTTCCCGATTGCCCACAGGTGACCCTGCCAACCCGAAACCGGGCCTTCCGGGCCTTCGCTTCTCCAGATCTTCGTCCCCATCCCTCTGGGGAGCACGGGTCGGACACCCAGCATTTCAGGTTACACCTGGCGTCCAGAGGCTCCGCCGGGGGGACAGCGACGAAGGAGGTGGGCAGAGGCGAAGAGAGCCAGCTCCGCGAAGGCGCCCAGGCTGAGTGGGACCGGGGCGCGGTGCCCAGCGGCATGCGAGCAGCTGCCGGACCTAACGGATGCACGCCCCGTGCGTGCACGCGGCACCCGCGCGCGCTGTGGTGCTGCAGGTGGCCAGCCAGCACGGGACCGCGAGAGCGGCGCCACCGGACCGTCTCCGGGCCGAGGGCGTCTCCTGGGTCGCATCTGCCCCATCCCCAACGCGGAGCAGGTGCGCGCCGACTCCTCTGAAATAAACCAAGTGGGAAGTGGGACGTGCCAAGTCCTGCCACGCTCTCGGGACCTCCTAGGTGGCCGTTCAGATCACAGCGTCCTCAATCGCTGCGACTTCGCGCGCTGGGCAGAGAAGCGTCACAGCGCAGACCCCCGCGCAGGCCTGCGCGCTGCAGGGAACGCGCATCACGGACGCCCAACCAGCTCGCCGGGCTCAGCCACGAGCGCCCCTAAGCGTCGGAGGCAGAGCCCCGCCCGGACAGGGCTGCTTGCGCCCGCCGTGCCTGCCCCCGGCCCGCGCCTCCCAGACCTAGGTCTAAGGCGTGGGCGCAGGCAGGAACGAGGCAGGCCTTCCTCAGGCAAAAGAAAAGCGACTCTGGTGGGACTCGAACCCACAACCTTTGAATGCCTCCGCTGGTCTAGAAGTCCAATGCGCTATCCATTGCGCCACAGAGCCAGATGACCATAAGCTGTCGCGCGCCGCCTACATCTGCGCCCGCCCGCACGCGCGCTCTCGCCGGGGCTTCGAGCCCGACGAGCCGGTGCCTCCTCGCAGAGCCTGGCGGGCGGCCGGCCCACTCTGCGGAGGTCCTTGTCCCGGCTCTGTGCGGGTTACTGTGCCCGGGCGCGGAGGCCCAGTGCGCGGTTCCATAGTGTAGCGGTCATCACGTCTGCTTTACACGCAGAAGGTCCTGGGTTCGAGCCCCAGTGGAACCACGGCGGCTCACGTGAGTTTTGCGCAAGCTGCTTAGGGCGCCTTTTGCAGGCTCGGGAAGCCGAGTTTCCTTCTCCGGCGGAGGAGCTGCGGCCGTGTATGGCGTCCGCGCAGTAGCCAGGGTTCTTTCCAGACCCTTTCCAGACCATTGCTGCGCCCCGCTAATGTTCTCTTCCGCCTTGCATACGTCACTACGCATTTTCGTTTATGCGTGCGTGCGTCAACGTGCGTTCGTGAAATGGCCCTGGCCGGTGCTTCTCCCCCGTATGGTTCCATAGTGTAGCGGTTATCACGTCTGCTTTACACGCAGAAGGTCCTGGGTTCGAGCCCCAGTGGAACCACGTGTGGCTTTCGCCCTTTTTAGGGTGAAGTCAGCTTTTGCCACCCAGATCTTGCTCCACCGGGCGAGAAGGAGCGCGTTGTCCTTTCCGGGTTTGCCGGCGCTTGCAGCCCAATGGCGGCGGCCCGGCTCCCTCTGCGTGGCCACTCCCCAGAGGTCCGGTGGGCGCCCACTGCACTGCGCAGCGCCCGCAGCCCTCGCTCAGCGGGTCCTTGTTCTCCTTCCCCTCAGGTCGGACGCGGGTCCCTGGGAGTCGCAGCACCACGCCCGCCGCCTCCCGCGGTGCTGCAATTAAAGATGCATGAAGAATAAACAATAAAGACCACCGCGTTCCCTCTCGGAAACTTCTGTGCAGTTTTCCAGAGCATTGTTCATGTATTCTTCACGATCCCTAGGCCTTCTGTGCAGATTTCTGCTAAGGACGCTTTAACAGCTTTTCTTCCTTTTCTTCTGGCCTCTTTGGGGAATTTAAATAGTAAAATGACATGACTTAAATCACAATTTGAAAGACTTTGTAAACAGACTTATTAAGAGGATAGCACTGGAAGCAAGGCAAGTTTGAAAGCTATTGGACCAGTCAAGTTGCGGTAGCAGGAGTTGGAATCCAATGCCACTGAAATGGGGAGCTCAGAAACTAAAAGCAGGTTTTAAATTAGGTGGCCACGTGGCATACACATGGAATCCCAGCACCTGGAAGGCTGTGGCAGGAGGACCACTGAATTTAAGGCCAACCTGACCCAGATACTGAGTTCAAGGCCACCCTGAACTGCCTGTCAAGATCCGGTCACAAAAACTAGCTGAATAAGACATGGTGGTGCACACTTATACTCACAGCACTCAGAAGACTGAGGCACAGGACCCCAAACTGAAATCCTACATGAACAATTTGTTTACTCATTTATTTTATTTTATTTTATTTTTTATTTTTTTGTCTTTTTGAGACAAGGTCTCACTATGCAGTTGAGGCTGGCCTTGAGCTCACTTTTGTAGCCCAGGCTGGTCTCGAACTCTCACTGATCCTCCTGCCTCGGCCTCCCGAGTACTGGGATTACAGGCGGGCGCCACCACGCCCGGCTTGTTTACTCATTTTTGTCTTTTTGAGACAAGGTCTCACTGTGCAGTTCAGGCTGGCCTTGAGCTCACTGTGTAGGCCAGGCTGGTCTCCGACTCAACAGTCCTCCTGCCTCAGCCTCCTGAGTGCTGGTATCACAGGCCCACATGAACAATTTAAACAGTGATCCTGTCATCCTGTCTCAAAAAAAAAAAAAAAAAAAAAAAAAAAAAAAAA